>CABEEJ010000797.1:177220-215065 GCA_901482245.1 Timema douglasi
TATATATATATATATATTTGTATGTATATACGTATATATATATATATATATATATATATATATATAAATAGATGTAGATACACACAGTATATATAAACTCGAACTTTTTTTAAATGAATGGCATAAATATAAAGGCCCCTATTAGATTTGTGTCAAATTTAGACTTTATATTATATTAGGTTTATAGTAGGAATAAACTTAAGAAAATTCAAACTTTTTTTTGCAGTTAACATTGAAAATACTTTACCATATTATTAGTATTATTTGATAGCGGCTGATATAATCTTTGAAAAGTGACAACAGCAAATCATAGCTATTTTTGTACCTGTTCTAATTATTGCTAAATATGTGATGCATTTCTTCACTTTCACAAAGTGAATGTAAAGTAACTTAAAGGGTCTTTAATTTTGTAACACTTTTTTTTTCTAACAGTTTGGGCATATTTATAATTAGGTTAAAGGTGAAGAGTTTGAATTGGACTGTAATTTAGGGTGACCAGATTTTCAAAACAAAACAATGGGCCGCCTTAAGCTGCATGCAGCCAACAGGGCACTGTGGCTACCACTCCTAACAGTTTGAGCTCGCTTTTCCTTCCTCTCTCTCTTTCTCTCTCTGTACAAATGCATGTGAATTTCCTTTAAATTCATCTTACAAATCCTATCCCCAAAAATTATATAGAATAAGTGACTAACAGTAGCATTAAACATAGGTTACTAAAAAGTGTTATTCTTAAGTAATCTTTGTCACAGAATTAAAAAGTGGCATTCTTAAATAATTGTTATCACAGACCAACACACAATGCTATATTTTAGGCTACCAGTAATATTTAATATAATATGTATGTGATCAATAGTATAATTGATTATTAAAAACAAACTTACCTTTTTTTTACTATAATCTTATAACTTATACTGACTATAATAGTTTCAAGTTAATACATAGTAATAATTATTGTGGTACTGTCCCACCCATTCAATAAACTTAACTTCACTCTCCCATTCCTTTCTTTCGAGTGTCGAGTTTCACCACAGCAGCACTCAATCCCTTTCAAAAACTTCACTACCTGAGATTCTTCCATTTTACCGCCCTTGTGTGGTTTACCAACACATTCTTCCTATCCTTTCAGCCATAAATAATGGCCACCTTTACACCAAAAACTATCGAACAAACTATGTTACCCATTATATTTTATAAACTTAATATCTACCTACAACGACCTTGATAATTTTACATATTAATGTATACATAGGTAATAATAAATAATCATATTCTTATTAAACTATACATATCCAATCCAATACATTATTAATCCAAAGTTGGCTGCTTCAATGTAATACTAGGGATGCCACCTTCACCAAAATAAAATAAAGAATTTTTAGAAGATGATTTATTCCCAGAATCTTTTTAAAAACATTAATTGGCCCCAGAATATATTTCTATCATTGGTGGGGGCAGGGTGAATATAGTGAATGTCATCAACTTGTAAAGAATAACCCAATTAGGTTAAAATGAATTAGTTTAACTCTTTTCAAAAGTTAACAAAAACATGACAGTATTCATAGAACATTTTAAACTTATAAAAACTTATCCCTCAGTGCAAGTGTCACTAAAATTCAACTTATGCCCAAAATAAATATAGTATTTATGTTTCTGATCGTAAGCTGGAAGTAAACAATCCTACTCAGGTAGGAGCATTAAAAAATCCCTTTTTAAAATTCACATTGATCAAACAGTTGTGACCTACATTTCACTTAATTATTATTTTATTTGTTTTGGTTGATTTAATATATCGATGTATGTATTAAAAGTGAATGACTGCATTGGGGCACAAATCTGATATATTTTTATTTTGTTTTGGCAGATGAAACTTACAAGAGTTCTAATCAGACGTAAAAAGTGATTAATATTGGACAAGAAGCTTACCCATTTTAATAAACATGGATCCTGCTACAGATGTTTCAAATTATTTGAAGAAAAACTATGAAAACTATGATGTTTATGTCACACTAAATGATGACTCTGAATGGATTTACAACGCGACTGTGGATGAAATCAGAACTGCTTTTCATATAGCACAAGAATTAGAGACGTTTGCTGATGTTATGGAGTCAAATAATTTAAGTGAAATATTTATGACCAAAAAACTTGAGGACTGGAAGCATAAAACAGGAAAACACTCAAATGTTAATAACATTACTCTTCTTAGTAAGTGTTGTGACACATTGCTTCTAAAGTTTGTGGTTGACTCACAAGTTGGAATAAATACTGTTGGTATTGCTATGCGTGAATACTTGAATGTATGTGATAATGAAAGATTAAAATACTTTCTAGAAACCTTCATTTTGAGGGAGACCTCTTTTAAAGTAGTGCTAATGTATCTTGAACAGGAACTCAAGTCAAGTGATCAGTTAAAAACAACTTTGTCGATGATGGATTTAAAAGTTTTCATAATGCATTTGAAAGAACGACTGTATAGAGGAGAAGTTTCTGAAATGTCACAAGATATTATGATTTTGATAAGTGATCCACAGTTTGCCCAGAAAGTTTTACAGGTATTGTTGTTTGAAGAGAATGAAGAAGAAGTCAGGGATCTACAAAACGAAGTTCTTAAGACAGTTTTGGTCAACATGGATGATAAGAAATTATTATTGCCTTTCTGGTATGCATTAGCCTCTACCATCGACAAAACCATCATTGTTTCTGTTTGTGAGAAGTATCCCAGGTTTTTAACCGCTCTTTTAAACTTGATTATGTGGTCTGGAAAGAGCATGGTGTGCAAATATGGTAGTGTTGGCTGTACATCGGTCGCTGCAGAAAGCGAGTCGACAGCACCTGTTGTGCAGCACCACCATCTAGTCGAGCTGGTTAAATATGTGTCCATGGGTGCGGGTGATGTGGGTTACCAGATGAAACAAGTTCTCTACACACTTAAGTGTGCTGATGGTTGTTCTATTTGGAAAGAGATTTATAGTAAATTAGACTTGGCAACTTAACTGGGCTGCAAATAAAATAAAATAAACAATTCCTGCAAGAATTAATTAAATCAAATAAAAAATTTGTCATCGTGTTACTAATAAACTGATGGATACATAATATTGTAAATATTGATTCCAGCAAGAGTTATTAATGTCCAATTAAAAAATGTTTTTCCAACAAACTAATGAATAAATAATATTGTAAATATTTTTAAATCTTTTCTTTTTTTATATAAAATGTATGATTTAGTTCACCGGCTTAGTTGAGTTTGTATAAACTAAGTACTTATTTTACCTTTGTATAGGTTAAGTGTTCCTGAAAGTACTCCTTTCACTGCTGTACTGAAATTTGCGGCAGAAGAGTTCAAAGTTCCGCCCGCTACATCGGCCATCATTACAGATGATGGAATTGGAATTAATCCCCAACAAACAGCTGGTGAGGGTGTAGAACTACCAGGGTCACTAGAATCATGTGACTCATCTGTGTTCACAATTTTCTTGGCAATTATGCTTTAAATGATAATAAGCTTTTTATCAAATACTTGGGTTCAAATCATAGTGGGATCAAAATATAGTCTTCATAAAGACCAAGAAAGGATTCGAAATTCACAGAAAATGTGATGTTTGGTGTCACACCACTTTAAGTTTTAAAAAAACTAGTTCTAAAAATATTTGAGGATGGTAATGATCGAAACGTGTTTCCTCTGGTGGGGTTCTAAAAAAAATTGCAAATAACTGAAATATTTTAAGCATCAATTTGTTTGGAGAAAGAAGTGAGAAACATTTAAGGAAAAATCACCTTCACCACATTTGGCTGGGATTTGAACCTCAACCTCCTAGGCTGTCAAACCAGACTTAAACATGCTTGACGCCTTGTCCTTTGTGTTTATAAAAGTGGATATGTGGCTTAGCTAAACCAATAAAAAACCAAAACATTTAACTCATTAAAAAAGGGTTCATTTTGTTCTTGGTTTTGTGTGTGATACTTATTTTATAATAAATACTAATTTTATTTTATATTGTTTGGTTTTTATTTATTTTATTCTTTAATATCTGAGGTTTTTAATTTGGGCTTAAAAATCTTGAAAAGTATCGATATGACCCAACTCTAGTTTAAAACTATGGGGATGTACTTTTCTGAAAAATGTAGCAAAACTATAGTTACATGTAAAACATTGCCAAAAGTATTAATTTATTGTACTTTTTTTTCTTTTTTTGTAAATGTTGTTTAATTTTGTCAGGTAATGTCTTCTTGAAACATGGTTCAGAACTGCGGCTGATACCAAGAGATCGAGTTGGTTCATCTACAAGAACATTTTCAATGGGGTCAAGTTAGCTAATTGATTAATTTTAATACATTTAAAAACTAATCAAGATTTACTTGGTTATCACTCTTGTCAAGAAAAAAAAGCAACAATTTCCACTGATACAATCTTAATAACCTAACAAAAATGTTTAAAAAAATTTGAAATAGTAAACTAGTAAATGTTATGCAATGTTATAAATATAAATGTTATGTTGACCTGTGACATGAACATTGCTTGTAACTTTGTACAAATAGTAAATGGAGCTCACAGTGTTGTGTAATATTGTTTATGTTAAAAAAACAGTTATTCGTGTGGTTATTTTTTTTCCAAATGAAATGTAGTCTTTATTAATAATATTACATAAATCAATAACTAAAAATAACAAGAGGACTGCAGATAGTCTGGAAAGTTACTAAAACACAGAACATACACCTACTTGTGATGTTAATCATTCCATAAAACATGAATGCTCTACAGCACTAGTCCCCAACACCGTGTTCGCAAGCACCATGTCACCTATTGAGCCTGTGTGTGTGTGTGTGTGTGTGCGCGCGCGTGTGTGCATGTGTGCGTGCATGGCTGATCATTCAAATGGTTCACCTAATTATAGCTAACCATATACCTATCAGTTTTGTTTTAGTGACAGGGTATGAGAGCCATCTATCGTCACATTGCATTGCTTACATCCATGAACATCATAAAATGTAAATGCTGAATATGTACTTACTGGTTGACTACAGTTATTCTTGAGCAGGAATATCATCCTAATCTCGTAGCTGTGACAAATTAGCAAAGGAAATGTGGTATCAAAGATCTTTAAGCATAAGTAAACACTAGCCATTTGAATGCTTATTGATGTACAGTGAAATAGGTTTTAACTTTTTGGGTAAATTAGATGGAAAAACTTATAATGATAATCTTTTTAAAAAAATTAATCTTTCTTCCTGGAAATGTGGGGTGAATAAAAAAATATATAAACACCCTCGATACTTGTCAAAAAATAATTGCCCAGTTATTAAATTAATGAATTTTAAAAGTAAAATACCTTTTTTATCATTCTTTTTTAGTTTAAAATATGTAGTTTTTGAATTATTTGATGTTAAAATATAAATCTTCATTTAGAAAAAATATTGGTGTCTGCCACACTCTTTTTAAATCTTGACTGTACACCTGCTTTACAGGATAGCTTAATCCACCCCTAAAACTACTTATGCCTTTATTCATTCCACACAACACAAAAGCTTTGCCAGAGAAAATATGGACATCTTGGAAATGTCAGGTAATTTATGGCTGGCGAAAATTCGAGAATTTTGTGATTTGTCAGAAAATATTTTTATTCGGTTTCACAGTGAAAATAAATTAATTTTTGGTATTTTTATTCAAACGCTGCTTTAATTAAATGTATGTATAATTATTTTAGTGCATTTCAACAAGAATTATTTATACAAATAGAGTTTTTTATAACATCCTTTATCCATTTTTATAAAGCAGAAAATTTTAATTTTTGGATCAATGTTTTATTTTCTGAGACTTTTTAGCTGCTCTGGTATCTGAAAAACCTTTGCACCTTATTTCAAATAAGTTGATAGATGAAGTAAACCATTATTATTATTATTATTATTATTATTATTATTATTATTATTAACACCATGTCTTACTACCCGTTTGGGTTATACACACTTATGCTAATGTGTAATGGTAGGGTGATTGGTAGATGAAATGAAGGACTTACATTTTAACGTGGAATCCGAACCACGGTGGATGCCTGGCATTCTCCACATTAAGTAAACAATCAGCCCTATTCCCAGCATTGGTTGGATCTCCCAAGGGCAACCAAGTTCAAATACAATAAGTAACTGAACAACATGCACAAAATGGATAGTTGCTCCTTTTGTACCCTTCTTTTGACTATTTCATTTTTTGGCTGTTTTTCCTTAAATCTTCACCATGAAATATATTTCCTCAAATGTAGTTCTATGATTTACTTAGAATACAACCAATACTATTTAAAAGTAACATATTTAAGTTTTATAATAAAGTTGTATTTACTAGTAAAAGTGTTTTTGATAACAATTTAAAAAAATACACCATTTTGTGGGAATTTTGTAACAAGGCCTTTACCTATTCTCTCTAATTTATTTGTTTACTTCATCAGGTGTGGTGTTGTTAGCTTCGGTTGTCGTATGTTCTAAGTCAGACAAATCCAACCTTTCCCAGACTGAGCGCTGGAGAAGTTCTTGGGGAATTGGCAGGGGACCATACTTGAGGTGTATAATATCTAATGTCCAAATATAGTATATACACACACATATACTTATCCCCACACACAAACATTTATGCATTACACAAGTAATATATATATGATTCTAGAAACAGGAATTAATGAGAATTTACGCCAGCTGCAAGAGCCTAATTTGTTATTTATTTCTGCAATTTGAAATGTTTCAATATGAGCTGGAGGGTTTCACAGAACTAACTTGGATTCTGCAGGTTGGACATGCCTGGTCTAAGGAATATCTCTTCAATCGACTGAACTGTTGATAATAGGGGGGGGTTGGGGTTCAAATCTTGGTCGGCTCTTCCTGTATTAATAAATTGATGTGAAAGTCAAACTAAAATAATTTACTTGGGCTGAGGGATGACTCAACACCACATTGTTACTACAGGCAAAGAAAATCCAGAAAAGCTGGGCAAGTTTTTGATGTCATGGTAATGTAACAAAACTAAACTAAAAATAAGGAAAAATCACGGAATGAATATATTTGGCTAAACCCTTCCACTAATTTCACACCTAAATACTGGGTAAAAAAAATCCAAGATTTCGTTTCTGGTATCTTAACAAAATGCATTGATTATATATGGGATTCATATTTAATACTGAAATAATAACTTAGAGAATATTAATGTTTAGTATTTGATAGAATAAAAAAGTGTGATCAACTTAAAAACCTAAGCATCACCATTCACTAAGGAAAACTTGAAAATTGAGAAATGTTGGCAAAATTGAAGAATGCTGTTTGGAATTATCATCATATAAGTTACCAATTAACACCAATACGGATATGCACTTTAGCTACCTATTGCTGTTGATGAGCACATTTCACTCATTATAATAATAGTACTTTTCTCAGAAGGGAGGACTGCAATGATTTAGAAAAGGAACGCTACAATTTAGTAGCCAAATTTAAAGAGCTTATTCTCGGCCAATGGTATAGAAGGTAGCTTGTTTTTATGAAAGCATGTGCATGAAAGCTTTCATATCATCAAAACCCACTTTGTTGGTTGAATATATCTATATTTTGTATCACTTTCACAATAAACTGGAATGCCAATGACGATGTGATTTGAGTTTGAACCCTTGTCAGCTATATTAAGGATGGATTTTTATGTATGGCTCTCCTCTCTTCCTGCACATAAATGCAGGCACACTTTTTTCAAAATTCAACCTTCCTCATCCTTAACACATTATTGTAATTAATACATATATACATAACAGGTAGTATGACATGTTGACCAAAAGTTCACTAAACAATTTTTCTCTCTTAAATCTTACACATTTTATTTGAGCCAGCCACTTAAGTTATTCTCAATTTTTTAATAACAGGGTAAAATATTTTAAATATTAAAGAAATCAGCTCAGCTAAAGGTACTACACAAGTATTTTCTTGAAGAGAGGGTGGAAAAACTATTAACCTCAATAGAGTTATTTATGGTTGAACACCATCTTTATGGGCCAGTCAAAGCCACTAGATATTAACTATACAAATAGTAGGGATGAAAACTTGAAATCTATTGATCTTTGAGAATATTCAAAGGTTTGAGAAACTCGCAAATTTCAGGAACAAAAAATATTTTAATTATTTTAGAATTTGTTTAGTGCTTGTATTGCTTACTGTAGGCTTGCACAGCATAATTATAGAACAAACTTAAGAACCAGATTCTAGACCTACGTCTACTGGACTAGAGATTTGAAACCCCATTTTTTCCATTATGTTTTGTTTAAAAAATCAAATATATATGAAAGGCTCTCAGAACAAAACAATCCTTATTTCAAAAGCATAAAATAATAGAAATTTTGCCCTAGGTCTGTCATAATTTTACATTTTTACTCCAAGAATATCCTTGTAATAATTATTAGAGTCTAAGGTTATTCACAACAAAGATTCTCTATCTTAGAAATCAATATCAAGTGCTTTATTTTAAAGCTCATGTCTAAAAAATAAAATATACACTATATATAATGATATAAGTTTATACTAAGGTTCACATTGTTCCCAAGTGGCACATTAAGGAAATCAATAACTTCTTGCGTTGATACAAAATCAAAGTAATCTCTTTTTACAGCATCGGCTTGCATGCTATATAGTTGTTTCTGTCTAGGACTTCTACTGTACTAGTTGTATGGGTCCTAAAGGGTCGTTCACACACGGCCAGTAATTTAGTCGTGTGGTTAGTAATTAGTAAAACAATTTAGTAGAGTTGATCCATTTCACTCAATTATTCTGGTTGAGTAGCATTTCCCCACCACCTATAACTAACCACTAAACACGTTCGGACAGGATTGTTTAGTCTAGTTATTAGCTGCAAAAATGATGTCACGTTGGAGTGAGGATATAACAATGATCTTTTCTTTGAATATTTAAAATACAAATGTTGGTGGAACGTTAAATGTGCACTTAGAAAAATAGACAAGCAGCCTATGATAGTTTGGAGAAACTGTGAATATGAGAATTTCTTCATTGAATTTGAGGTTTAATTTTATTCAACAATATATCAAAAGAACTTTCTGACATTCTGAATGTGTTTAAGTACTCAGCAGGCTATTCTATTTCTAATTCTTTAAGAAGACGACTTGAAGCTTCTTGAATGTTTTCTAATAACATTTGTTCAATATTTATTGTGACATTGTTCAGAACCGCGCAATTATGTCCAACCCTTTCCATCTCCAGCTCAACTGTACCATTCCGAACAATTTTAATGCATTAAACAGTTTAGTAGTAAGTAGCTACTTGACTAAACTACTGGCTGTGTGGGAACAAGGCTTGAGAGACAGACTGATAACACTAAAACACAATTTTCTATAAAAAAAATTCCTTTTGTGTGATACGTCATTTTGAATGGTTTTTTTAATGCTGTTTACAGGTATGTCTTCAAAATATGGGTATCACTCTCGGTTAAAAATTAATACATGATTCAAAAAACTTATATTTTATTTACAAATGAAACAAATATTGCTTTATAATAATTATTAACTTCTTTTTTTAATTTAGCCGATGAATTCCGTTTGTAAATAGTCTTAGGCATCTCCTTGATAATACTCCAGCAGTAATCTGCCAGCATGTTAACACACTACTTTCCTTGGTACCGTTTTTCCATAAAAGCAATGTCTTGGTGAAAATGCTCTCCATCTTTGTCACTAACTTCACCAAGATTTTTTCAAAAAAAAAAAATCCAAATGCGAGTGTAAAAAGTGAATCTTAAGCGACATATGGCATCCCATTGTTTCATATGACTGAAGGAGTTTTTCCACAATTTCCTGGTAGTTGTCTGCTTTATAGTTTGCCAAAAAATTGCTGACTACATCTTTGAATGCTGTCCAAGCTGCTAGTTCAACTTCACTTGGAGTAGAATCAAACATTTTATCCATGGTAAGTTTACTTATCTGTGGACCAACAAAAGTCCCCTCTTTTATCTCTGCCTCACTCAAGCGGGGTATTTTTGCTGCAGATATAAAAAAAACATAAACATAAAAAAATCCTTCTTTATGGCTTTTGACAAAGATTTTTACTAAACCAAGTTTTATAAAAAGTGGTGGTAAGATTACTTTTGTGGCATCAACTAAAGAATCATGTACAACACTTGTTTCCCCCTGGGGTCAGTTTCTGACGTTTATTCCAATATTTCACTAAGTAGTGCTTGTCCTTAGCTCGGTTATCCCATTCGCAAATAAAGCATCAGTATTTTGTGTATCCTAATTGCATGGTAATCAAGATTGCTATAACTTTTGTCACCACATATGTTCCAACAGTGGTTGTTGTAGTTTATTTTGTCAAGAAAGTTTTTTGTGTTTTCATAAGTTTCCTTCATGTGCAATGCATAAGCAATATGAACTACTTTTAAACTAGGCTTTGGTGAATTAATGTAAAGTCTCCATTCATTTGTATTGTTAGCTTGTCCTACTGCAGCCATGACTATATCAATATCTGTGCAGTAAACCAAATCACCAGCTGAAGCAAAATTATGAGCGATATCTTTTCACAGGTAGCACGATATTGAAATATGTTTTCTCTTCTGTAGCAGGTTCCAGCCTTGTAATCATGAACTCAACAATTCAGCTTGACTCATAGATAAGTTCAAGTCCCTTACTAAGTCTTTGAGCTCATCCTGTGAGATAAGACATGATTCATTTGATGTAGAGGGCTGAAAGTCTGGATCGTTTATATCTTGTTCCATAGAGGTCTTCATCATTGTCATCAAGAAAGGTTCTTGTTTCAGGTGGTCTAGGAACTGGCAGGTCTTTACTGTGAAACGCTAGTCTGATGGCGGAAGGCAATGATGGATATTGTTTACTGTGTTTAGATTTAGAGTAAATTCCAGATATCTTAATCAAACAGAAGTAACAGTCTGTCAAATGATATTTTTGTTCTCACCAGACCATTGGGACAGCAAATGGCATAGACTTCAGAGACCCTTCCAACCATCCCCTCTAATACACTGCACAATTGCTACATACAATGTGAGGAGCCCAAGGTTAAGCCTGGTCACCTATTTTTCACCCAAAGTTGAGTTCATATGCTTTCTTAATCAATTGTGTTATAGTCGTGTGATTATATTTTATAGTATAATCACACCACACGTAACAAAAACTATATCATTTTCATACTTTTGAGGCAAAGTGAAGCACAGTACTCACTCAACCACTAATGTAAGCACACTGAACTGTTTAAACAAACCGTTTTAGTAAGGCCACTAAAAGTTAGTGGATGGGCACAGCAGCTAAAGGCATTAAGCAATTCTAGGAAATATTTTTAATGCAAAGGCCGAGGGAAAAAGGCAGTGACAAAGGTTTTCCAACTCTTGACAGTAAGTAGCATTTTATATAATCAGTTTCATATAACTAATGAACATTTCAGCGATTCACTTAAAAAGTTACTTGTTTGAATATGTTTAAGACAATTGGCTTCCTGCTCAGTTTCTCTAAATTAGCTTTTATTTGACTCACTACCTAAATACATCATCCCTAGGGCTATAAAATAAATATCTATTTTTTATTCTTCGACATAAAAATACAGTAAAACAAAATAATGAAGTGTTATATTTTATGTTTTAATTTAGTTTAGAAAAATTATAAATTAAATAATAGAGAATTCAAATAAAATTAACAGGAATAAATAAATAAGACAATATCTTTAAACGCTTGTGATATACATTATTAAAAAGTTTTCTGGTTTTTTATTTTTAATCTGTGGGTGATAGCAAAGTTCTCTTTTTAAATTTAGTCCATGTTGGACTGTTTCTTAAAATAATGGATAGCAATATTTTTGGAGTATTTGCTGAATTAATTATTTCTGTTCATCAAGTGCTCAAGTAGTTTACTTAGATTTGCAAACATAAATGGCAATAGAGGTTGATTGCTCTTATATTCAGTGAGAAATTTCTCAAACTCAAGTGAAAGTGACATGACAGCAAAGTTGGGATTTGTGTTAAGTTCATCCTTCACAAAGTTTTTTAATGTTTGAAAATTATAATATTTTGTAGTATTCTTGTTAGAAGAATAAACATACTTTAAAATAAATAGTACAGAACTTCTCACTATTTTGTTTAAAAATGGGGATATTTACTCAAAACTCGTAATATATGAGAAACAAAATAATATACACTAGCAAAACCAATAAATTGCACTATATTTAAGTAAAACATTTTTTGAGTCCTGGTTTAACTTTTATAATTTTATTTTTAAAGAATGTATGTCCTCATTTGTATGTTTGCACCGATACAAAATATCTATATTGGGTCCACAAGGGTCAACACTTCGTATTAAAATTTCAACTTTCGGTTTAAAATTTTGATATTTTATTAAGTGTTGCAAATCTTCATGCCATCACATTGCTATTAAATTCCTCATTTATAAATTTCGACCAATAAAAAAATGTAAATATTGACTATTGAGTCTAAAATGGAGATAGATCATTGTTGTACAAACATTTAAGGAAAAAACTTTTTGAGAGACTTAGTTACATTTAATTATTCTATGCCATTGGAGAATTATTGCATTAAAACTTAAATAGTATATCTTTACAACTAAAGCTCACAAAATTGTATTAATATATTTGCCAATACCTCAGAAACTGTTGGTTTTATAAAAACATATTTCAAATAAAAGTTTTTTTTATTTTTAATAGTACTATAATTTTGCAATGAAAAGTTATTTAGTATTTCAAATAGTTGTGGATGTACGGAAGTTTCTGCTTCTGTAAAGTACACTAAAAGTCATTTTCATGGGAAAATAAAAATAGCCAATTTATTTATAATTTTAACCAACGCCTAGATACAAATTTTAATCAAAATCGTTAGAGCAGATTTTGAGAAAATTGATTTTTTCTCTTTTCACCCTTTATTATACTACTCTTAATTTTAAGTTTAAACAGACACACAGACAGACGCCATTGCAAAGACCACTTTTTGGGGTTCAGGGTGTCACAAGACGTCGACATCCATCATCATTTCAGGTTAGTTTTTTTTACGGTGGTCACAATACTTTACCTTTTGTGTTCGTAAATTTAAAAAAAAACATATTTGCTTATAGCTTGAAAGTTATTGGTTTTATAAAAATATACTTCAAAAAAATATTTGTATTATGTATAGACCTACATGTTGGTAGTGATAAGTAATTTCATATCTCTTACATATAGTTTAGGAGATATTATAAAAAAATATAATTTACGCATCAGACCGGAGCCCTTAAGGTCATTTTGCCGAAATATTGAGAGTAGCCATTTTGTTTATGATATTTATAAATGTCTAGAAATGAAATTTAATCAAAATTGTATGAGCCAATTTTGAGAAAATTGACTTATTCTCTTTTTGCCATCAATTAAACTACTCTTAATTTTAGGGTTAGATATCCAATTCCAAAAACCCCTCGGGGCAACTTCATGAAAACCCCAGATACCAAGTTTTAGCCCAATCGGTTAAATAGTTTAGGGTCTAATTAGAGGTACAGACAGACAAATTCAAAAACTACTTTTCGTGTTCGGGGAGTCATGAAACATAGAGATTCATCAAAATCACAAGTTCGAGTTTTTTGACTATCACAATACTTTCTGTACCTGTAAGATAGCGAGAAAGTAAAAAGGCAGCATTGACATTAAAATCTCTTAACACTTCAGAGTCCTCTACTCATCTAATAGACCAAAACTTTGTTGAGAAAGTCGACCTCGGTTGTCTGGTAAAGTGCTCGCCTAAGGACCCAATGTTTATGGGTTCAAACTCAGCCAGAGTCGATAGATCTTTCTTTAGTGATAAAAATCCTTAGCACAATTTCCTTTGGAGGGGGAGTAAAGCCGTCAGTCCCATGTTGATTGTGGCATGTAAAAGAACCCTGGAAGGTATGTGAAAATACCTTTCACAGCAAAATTAAGTCCTTTTGCTCTCACTCGTATAAATTCTTGTTTGCTAATACAATCAATCACTTCAAAAAGTGTACATTAAATACCTTATGTAAATGAAAAAAATAATTTGTAAATGAGATGTGCAGGTTATCAAAGAATAACAGGATCATCTTGCTGAAAAATCTTTAAATAAATACAGTAGTGAGTGCAAAAATCAGTAACCAGCTCAATTAGAGTTAGAATGTCCAGTTTTATAATCGGCATGGACAATCTGTAAATAACAAGTTCAGAATTCCAGCGACTTGTAGGGAATCTTCTTTCAAGTAACATTTGAGATCATTTAAAAATTGAGGTTTGCATTTGGTCCCTCCATCACACTTAAAGCGTTTTTTAAAGATCCAAACCCTCTTTGTTTAGTGCCGATAGAGTTCATTAATATGTATTGAGCTGTTGCATGATGTAAAAGGCAAGATGCTAAATATGATTTTCATTCCAGATTGAACAACAATATTCATTTGGCTCTTCTAAGACACAATAGTTATACTCTCATCAAATTAAATTCAGTAAAATGAGCATTGCTTAACCATACTTTGGCGCTTCCTTTTCGAAAAGGACCTACACAATGCCGTATCTAGGTTTATTTTGTAAAATTTGGAATTATTGGTCAACACAAACGGAAAACATTAATTTGAAAAGATGATTACAAGCAGAAGAACTTCTAACAGAGGAATGTCATTATTTGATTAATAAAACAACTATGTTTAGTTTCTGGTTTAAAAACTACTTAACGAGCATTAACACTATAATGTACAATTTAACCATTAAGGCCTCCAGATGACACTGCATTTTTTTATTGACGGGACCAAATTAAATATTATTTTGTTGCTCCCATTAACAGCATTCACTGTTAACATGCTTCTTTTCCTTAGCATGAGATCAGATTGAAGATACTTCCATGCTACTTGTTAAAGTCACAAGATAAACAATAGGGATCTGCCATCAGAATGTCAAGGTAGGTTGATTACACCAATATTTTGAAGTGGGTTTTAAATTTGCTCAGTTAATGTTGACACGTTAATTAAATTTCCATGGCATATAGCTTTCTTACTTTGTGTTGTTACTAGAACAAAGATTGTGAGGGGAAAAGGGGGGGCAGGTTGCTAATGTAGTAAAAATCAACAGTTATTTAATTTACTAAAACATTCATATTATTAAATGTACTTGTAAAACATCAAGAAAAGTCATTTCTTTCTTCCTCTAGCATGTAGAGAAAAGGAGGGGGTTCAGGTAAAGACCAAGAATAGAAAGGTTATCAAGTGAAACAATAATTCCGTTGAGGCAAGAATGCACTTTTCAATTTGCATGTGGATAAATTGATGCAAACTGTTATAGCCAAAATTTCACCCAATGAGAACAGTCTTAATATATTTTCAGTATTGGTAGACATTATGTGAATGTATTAATTCAGAATAGGTTACCAATTAGTTAGATTTGACCCATTAAAAAAAGCTTTTCACTTAAAGGTTCTTATTGTGAGATAGTCTTCAACCAAAAATATACTAATATTTTATTGAATTATCTTGATATTTATTAATACTATTGCATTTTGTCAAGTACAAGTTAAATTAGAGGAAGTGTACACACATGTGTGTGGATAGTGTGTGAAACAACTTAGGAAATCATTCTCGGTACATTCGGCCGGGATTTAAACTATATAGACATTTCCGCTAGAGGCAAATTAGGCTAAATGAGCCAAGAAAATATTAACTAAAATAAATGATTAAATGATATATGGATGTTGTGACTAGTACTGATACTAGATCTAAATTCAAACAAATTGACAACCAGACACAGGAATAAAAACTAAGTGTAGGGTGGCACTGGATACGCAACTAACCAGGATAGCTCAGTCAAGAGCCAAAGGCCCATGTTCATGTAATATTTTATTTTATTGAATTTAATTTCAGTATCAGGGCTTATCTTAGTGACATCTGTATCAGTTGTTGATATAGTTGAATAACAGTATTTATAAAGTATAGGTTCAAAATCTGCCCAACCTATTGTGTCACCACAGCAAGCTGGACACATTCATGAAAGATGCACACAAAATAATAATTCATTTTAAAAGTTATATTTTGCCCTCAAAAGTACATTAATGTTTCACAATAATTGTACAATCCCTACTGTGTCAAACACATAAATTATACAAAATCGAAAATACAATCAAAAAGACTAAATTTATTCAAGTGTATTAATGTAAACATGAGTCACTAGGACTAGGTCTATCTTGTATGGCCTAACTAGAGAAAAGAGTACAGAAATAATAAGGTATTAAAAACTATTCTAAAATGTATTTTAAATATTTGAGCATTAATTTTAAAGAGACAAATAAGGCTATATAATACTGAAACTATCATTAATCAGACTTTTAACAGCAGAAAAAATATATATATGAGCATTTTGGCACTATTACTGGAATGTGCGCTCGTTTGTATAGCGTAGTAAACTTTAAATACTTATGCACAAATGGGACAAGATTAGTTAAATCTTTGACAAAGAAAGTATTTAGGCTAACATAAGAGAAACAACCACTATACAGTTTGTCTCAAAATGTAATTAAAGACCTTCTACAAGTGTATGTGTGAATTTAATACCTTCAATATATCACACATTACAAATCTTTACAGTATTTTCCAAGAAGATTATTGCCTGGACCGCTATGGAAAAAAATTACTAGATCTACTTTCAAATATTCTTACATCAAGTCATATGATCTGCAACTATAACTTTTGATGGGAATTATCAATACCTATAAAATGACACTCATAATAGAGTAAAATGTTATCAATGTTGGCAATAAAAAGATTTTATTTTCTAACAAGTGGAATAAACTGTAGGTGAAATTGCTCAGCAAAAACAAAAACTTTTGCTTTTTCAAAAAACTGAGAAATTATATTTATTTAACTTTAAGATCTTGTTCAATAAGTTAATTTTAATTGTTTGTGTTTACAGTTCTATGCTCTGGACTATGGTAGCTTTTCAATTCATTCATGTTAGATTATATAAGCTAGCCCAAAGGTGGAGAACCTTTGACCACTGGACAGGTGCGTGTCACTTTACGAATTTCCCACAAGGCCTCCCACTTTATTTAAAGTAAATTTTGTGATAATTATGAGGTACCTACCCAAATAAATTAATATATTTTTAGGGACCCTTAAACGAGCAAACAATTTTTTTGTCTTTTTTCCCGTGTTTTCTCTGTGGTTCAAATTAAATTAATTGCCCATGGATCTTGGTTCATTTTGAAAGTCAATTGTAGATATTTATTATACAAGTATACTTAAAAAATATATCAGTATGATTATAAAATTTAATAGAAATCTTCAAGAATGGAGTATATGAAGTGAACCAACCATGTTATTGATAAGAACTGTTAATTTTTTAACATTATACCTACTTTAAAATGATTACTTTATTTTAATCTGAAAATGTATGACTTATTAACACTGAGAATACATAATTGACAAAATATGTGAAAATACTACACCGAACACCTCAAAAGACCGCAGCTCCCCCATCCCAGAACTAGCCCATAGAGTAAAATAAAATTAATTTTGTTGGCAATTAATTGAAATTTAAAACTACATGGTGCCTTATTTTAGATTAGTTTGAAAGTTTATGCCATTACTTGCAACTTATAAATAAGCTTTCAAAACATAATAAAAGAAAGGTGATGGATGATTTGATCAATATTATTTCATCAAACACACAACTGGAATCCTACTCACCAATAATTTTCTTTTCAAAACTGTGATTTTTTTTCTTCAGAAAACTTATCACATTAAATAACAAAATTATAGGGATGTGCAAAGCTTAAAAAAATAATGTAGGATAATATACAAAGCTCCATCAATACAAATATTGACAGCTAAAAAACACATTAATTTTACATTTTTGTTATTCTGCGCTTTTAAGTATATTATCAAGTTAATGTTCTTGTCAATTATCATGAGTAATTGGATTACACATTATTAAATAAATAGTAATAAATTAATTTGTCAAATATCTGTTAATAGTTTCGTTATAACATTTTTTTAAACTACATATTATGCCTAAATATGATAAATAAATAAAAACAAACTTTTTTATAACAAAATTTGATTAGACTTTGGGAATATTTCAAATAGTCAATTCATCTTTGCTTCATATTGAAAAAAATTGACTTGGTACACCATTACAAAATTATGCTAATTTATTTTAGTTCAAAAATGTGTTATGTCTAAAATTTATAACATAGTCAAACCCACTTTTAACAATGTGAATTTGAACTACAGAATTATAAAATCCTTATCATAGGGGACTGAATTCTGGTTTAGTAAAGACAATTTAATTTGTAAACAAAATATATAATATATCTTTATAAGGAAAACCTCTTCGCTTTATGAGGTAATTGTTTTATATCTGGAAGAAGGTATAGGAAAAGTGAAAAGAAACATATACGTTTTTTAGTTTCCTCTTTTAGTAAGTTGTGTTGCGCGCTTCACACTCCTCCCTGATGAGTTCCGATAGGATAAAACCTAGGTCAGGGAATTGGGTGGTGCCGATCAATTTTTCTTTAAGAGGCAGCTATTACCTCTTTGTCCAATGGCAACAATATAAGTGTGAACTGTGTTCTTTTCATTGTAAAAGCCATATTGTGTTCGTCCCTTTTATGTGTTTCTATCTACCTTTCCTATATCTTCTTCCGAATATAATATAACTTATAAACAAAGTATATGTATGACAATGGATGTACTCAGATTAAAAGAATTCATAAACAAACATTTCAAATAATAGTCTCATCCCATGCTAACTATACTGTAATAAAAGTGGAAGTTTTTTTAATGGATTAACCTCATTATAATTTTAGAAAAATAATGTATTTGTGTCCCTTCGATTCCTTGAGGATATTTAGGAAATTTTTATTTTATTTCTCAACTTTCTAATGTGAATTTTTTTAGAGATACTATGATGCTTACTATTAGTTTAACCCAACATAATTATAGGGCAAACATAAAAAACATCCCTCAGATCATCAATTTATCATGTAATGTGAGTGAAATCAGATTTGAGATAAGAAAAACATACTGATGCAGGAAACTAAACACTTATCAAAGCTGTGGCGTTGGTACACCAAGTCTTTGTCGACTCAATACTCTTTTATTTTGCTACTGTCAGACTTACGACTCCATAAATTGCTAATGTATATTAATTAGTAATACAAATTTGCTGCATTGAAATGATAAAATGTCAATCAAATTTACAAATATTGGTCCTAAAAAATAAAAAAGTCTCAAATTAAAATAACGTATTTATTATATATTGTTAAAATATAATTTTTAATTTTGAAGCCAGACACGAAGTTGGCACATTTTTACAGACTCAGATTCCACCCTAAACTGCTCCCGATTCTAACTCCACAGCTTTGACACTTGTACTTAAGTTTTTTTGTAACATTCCAATCTCAATTTGAGATTCAAATAGTTAATAAACAGATGATAAATTGATTAGAATGAACAAGATATTAGAAAACTACTGTTAGTTTGAATATAAACATTCCGAGTACTACATCCAATATCAATGAAATTGTATAGGAGATCTATTTATTTTAACATGTTCCAAATATTATTTGGAAATAAATAAAGGTAAAATAAAAATGATCATGTACACAAAATGTTAATATCATTTAACCAAAGAAATAGGTAGTTTTAGTTAAATATGAATAAAAATGGGCAGAGGGAAGGGGGGTATATAAGGGGTCCATCTCTCCCCCCCCCCCCAAAAAAAATTCAAAGTTCTTAATATTATGATGCTTAAAGATGGCCTTGTATCAAATTTAAAATGATCTAGAGGCACTCAATTTTCAATAATTTGCCAGGAATAGAACCCTATAAATAATTTCTAGAAATTAAAAAAAATACAAGTGAGGGGGCACTTCCTATCATTTTTAAAGGCAACTAGTTTTTTAAAAAAATCCAAGTTAGGACGGTTCCAAATAATTTCTAAGGGCAACCCATTTTTAAAATTTACTGGTTGAAGACCACTGCAAATAAATTCTAGAGGCATTTCATTTTTTAAAAAAAATCCTACTAAGAACACTTTAAATACTTTTTAGGGCATTCCAAATTTCAAAAAATTATTGGTGAGGACTGCTTCTTTAAATAGCTTTTAGAAGTATCCAATTTTCAAAAATTTGCCAAAGAAGACTATTCCAAATAGCTTTTAGAAGTATCCAAATTTCAAAATATTTTTATAGGAGTACTATTCTAAATAGATGCTAAAAGAATATCATTTTCAAAAATTCTCCAAGCAAGGATAACGACAAAAAGCTTTTAGGAGCATCTAATTTGCTAACATTAACAGGGGGAGAGGAAGGTAGAAAGTCCCTAAAAACTTATTACTTGCTCCCCTCTTACAAAAATAAATGTCTACAACTACTGTATAAAATAATGTTTTTATTTTTTAGGGTATAGTAGGAAATCTTATCATTATTTTGTAAGCTTACAATTTTAAAATCCCCCAAAATAAAATTTTACCTACGCCTGAGATTATGTGAAAATTGCAAATAAACTTTACAAATAAATATTTTAACTTCTTGGATATTGAATATTTAAGAATAAATTCATTACAAACAAATAACCATCAACAGCTAACCTACATTTTATAAAATGTGCATGAATTTGTGTGTTAAATATACTTTTAAATTAAATAGTTTAGATAAAGAGACTTATCCACTAAGTAGAGTTACCACCAAAAAAACTTATTTAAATTATTTTCTTGGCTAGAGAGAAAAAAATACTACACATTTTTTGTGGCATCTCTCTCACACCTTTTTAAAAAGTGCATTGGCCTGAAATAAAGGTACACTAATATAATAATATCACTATACAAGAGAGCAGAAGTATTTTTACTTATTTCTGATAAATTTAAGTTATTAACTGCTTCAGTGGTCATATGGTCTATCACCTAACTCATATTAGGCCAGATTCCTGGTGATTGGGAGATCGGGGTTCAAACCTAATTGGGTGTGTAATGAAAGTGCTTTTTCCTAAAATTGTTTCCCATTTTCCCTTCATATAAATTAAGGTACATTTCTTCTGAAACTTTACTTTACATCCATTATTGTTTCCAACCTATGGTCTGGGTCAGTTTTTTAATCAAGCCATCTCTCTTATTTTTCCACTACCAGCTTGCTAGGTCTGTCATTGCTTTAGATGCCTTATAATCTAACGTAAGACTAGGACAGGAACAACATCCAGTCCCCGGTCGTTAATTGAACCAGGACCCTTAGCTCAGTAGAGAGACATGCTGCCGACTGAACCGAGGTGTCGGATCATTTCTTCTGAAACTCTAACATCCTAATCCCGATTCTGTTATTGTATGCTTGATACCCAAAAGGGTACTTAAATGCAGTAAAACAGAAGTTATCACGGCTTTCTTTTTTAAAAGTGTCAGTTTCTTCATTTCCCACTATTTTTACAATCCTTTGATTATTGCTATTTTCAAATTTGTATCATTACTAGATCTTAATTAACGGCTGCAATCTTCTTTATTTGTATATAAACAACCTTGTTGTAACTTCTGAGGTAAAAAGGAAAAAAAAGTTACTAATTAAAGCAGTTATATTTATTTACTATAGAATGGGGGGAAGAGAATTTTAAAACAACAGTACTCTATATTCAAAGTAAGACCAAATTCTTTCATTGAGAATTTTGTGTGGCTACATGCCACACACATGGTTTAATAAGGCCAGATAAAAAAAAATAGGCACAACTTTTTTTCGGCCTATGATATTTCATTCTTTTTCTAAATGAAAATGTTGCAAATTTTGATCATGAAATGCTAATAGTAAAATAAGAAACAAGGTGCAGCAAAGGGGAATAGAACAAATATAATTTGGTTTGTTACGATGTATGGATGTGCAAAGTTCACTTTTTCAATTTGAAGTGAAGTCGAATCGCATATATGAAATATTCTCTTAGTTGAACCAAAGTTAAAATATTTTTTGCTAGTGATTTTATTATTGAAAAAATATTGTAGTTATTTATGCCCAAAAATTTCATGGAATTGTTTTATTGCACGATAGTTTGTAATATTTTGTTTTAATATGATAAATTGATCATCGTGACAACTTATAAGTCAATTACTTCAGTTTTTTTCCATAAAAAACTCCCATGTTATGAGCCTGTAAGTTAACTACACTGACCGAACGGCTGCCGTCATTAGCAATGAGAATGCCAAAATTTGCAGATATAGGGTGTCATATGGTCAGCACAACAAACCCTTCGACAATTAATATCAAGTTTTTCAACCGGAGCTCTTATGTCTTTATTCAAGTAACTCCTCATTTGTCCTCACGGGCATGAGTGTGACCCTGTTAAGACCCACAACTTCACAGATTGGACATACCAGAGATTGAGCCCTAAGAGACCTCTGGATCTTTAGCCTCAGGAACTCTGACCACTAGACCACAGTGGCGGTCTCAGTTTTTTTTCTCCCCCTTCTGAATTCTAATTTTTAATGTTTAAAACAGTTCATAAATGCAATACTTGACCATAAATTGAGTATTTTACCTCTTAATATATTTATTGCTGAAGCTTCATAATTGTCACAGCTAGAATGGAGTTTTTTTTCGAGGCCAAGTCAAAATTTCAAAGCTTCACACCCCAATTACAATGTAAAGAGGAAAACAGTTCACACTTTACGCTGTTGCTTCTTTAAGAAAAGTGATTGTTACCACAGTTTACTCTCCACCTGATGGAAATCTGAGGCAGTGAAAGCTTTAATGAGTATGGAAAAGGAAAGAATCTCAAGGAGAATTATGAATATGTATGTACCCAAGACTGCAAGGGAGACTAATAAAGAGATGGGAGCAGAAGATGACAGCAAGTGTGTGAGAGAAGAATGTAAGCGAATAAGGGAGTAAAAATATAGAAAGGAGTAATTTTACTAAACTGACCTGGCCACAGGCTGGAAACAGTTGATGATTATTATGGTTTCTAACAAATTTTCAAGACCTGTGATCTTACACAAAGATAAACTGAGCTATCCTTTTCTTTCTTATTAATTTTAAACAACACTAACAAAAATACCAACCTATGAGAAAGTATCAGTAGTCCATGTTGAAAGTAAAACACTATAATTTCAATAGTTGATATCAGTTATATTTTTGAAAACATTTGTTGCTCTTTGTTTAATTTCACTTAAAAATGTAATTGGTCAAGACATGTGTTCAAAATTAATGGTATGAAGTGAAATCGCACACAAAAAGTATTTCAACAATAACACAAAACCTTTGCAAGATTTTTGCAAAACATTATTCAAAATTTTGACACCACTAAAAAGTATTAATATATTGATCATATTATGAGAAAAAAAATGCTTCCAAAATAATTAAGCCTTAAGATAAAACCCTGATTTGTGGTAAATAAAATGCTGTGGATAGAAAATTAACGGTTAAATTTATCATTCTTAAATTTTAAATATTTGCATTTGTTAACAATGTGACTCATTATAGCCAGATCAAACACATATTTTACTTCTTTATCAATGGTCTTTGATTGAGGGAAATATTTTTTATAGTGGAAATTTTGATTGGTTATAGACGGGGCTGCATTTAAGAGAGGGTGACCGCTCAAGGGTCTCCACAAATTAGAAGCTCTCACAAACTGTTGTAATAATACAAATATATATCTTTTTTGGCTCTATAGATTGCAGTCATGGTAAAATATTTAAAAAATAAACAATAACTTATTATAATTTCTTCATCAATTGAGTCATCCCTACCACCAGTTTCCTGACCCGTATATTAAACTGTGCACTAGAGTATTATGACATTTTGCTCTTTTTTTTTCTTAATGTGTTTTCCTAAGGCTTATGCAAGAATGAAATATAATATATTTTGTTTTGTTTTAAACGGATCTGATTTATTGTAACTACAATATTTCCTTATTTAAATATTATCTATAACATTGAGATTTTCACAGATAATGTAGAGGAATAAATGATATCAAAATCTTGAAAATAAATATATTTGTTTAAAGTTGGAGCCTCTAATTACTTATCACCTTGGGACTTCCATAGCTATAAATCTGGACCTGGTTATAATGATATCAATTTTTTTTCATATTGTCATAGATTAGTTGGTAAAAAATTTTCTGGCAATTTTAGTCGAAACAAAGGCAAAAAATGATGACGTCTGCTATTTAATAAAAACATGTTTGTTTTTATATCATGAATCAACATAATTAATGATCATTATTCGAAAATAAAATATCTAGTAGTCAATTTCACAAATAATAATTATTTTATTTTATTTCGCGTGTGTAAAATACATTTAAAGATGCTACAATGCACATTAAAATCTGTTGATATTAATTTTACTAAGCTAGGAAAAATTTGGGAAAAAACAAAAACAAAAAAAACAGGTCTTGCAATATTTCGGTCTCTCTACCCACAAGAGTTTAATATCAAAATGGTATGAAGCAAGTTGGAGAAAATATAAAATAAAATGACTATACAAAAATAGAAGGATGTGATTCAAACGGCATGAACATTATCTTTTTCCAATTAGATGTATGCATAGTGTGATTGACCAAAGTTAATTTCAGACTTATAGTGAGCGACTCATCATTAAAGAGAAATTCATCATGTTGCAATATTTCTATTACATTTATTTTAAGATCTTTTAAAATTACATCAATAAGAGATTATAAAAAACTATAAAAGAGAGATGCATTCGTACTTCTGTAGTTATTTTACTGAAAATTCATAGAAAGTGTGAAAATCCAATGATTTTGGCACCCCTGGTTCATCCTTCTTTAAAGTTTGTGGAAACCCTGTAGTTAAAAATTCTTAGCACATGTTTATTATTAGCCAGTGACTTTATAGTACCACACATTATTATGACACCACTTTCATAACTTTGTTGTTAAACTTAGTGCACTTACTATAAAAAATAGTTTTAATATGAACACAAACTAGAACACAACATACACTAAACCAAATGTGATAAATACCAAAAAGCTATTAAAATAAAAGTCAATTCATTTGCCCACACACCAAATAGTGTTAGAAAATAAGTAAATATTTATATATTTTAAGTGTCTAGCTTTTCTTACATTATGATTAATAATATTATATCACAAGCATATTAGACCACAAAAAACTTTTTTTATTATATAAAAGTGTGTAACTGTAACTATGCGTTACAGAAATAAACGACGCTAAATTATTTAAATGTAATGTGATGGAGTCGTTCCAAAAGTTAGTATATAAAGACCACATTTAATTATCCTTTTAATATGTACAATAAGGTTGGCGCAACAAGACTAGAAATATGTCACATTTGGTTTAAATTCAGCATGGCGGCTGAAGTAGTAGTAAATTTCAATGCAAATACATGGATCTTTTGTTTTTGCAGTAAAACTTAAGTGACAAACTGAAACATCCTCATCTTTTAGGAAATGTATAGTATTAAATGTGAACAAAAGTTATAGGTGTAATGAAAATTTATAATTAGTGTATTATAATTATTATTTTAGTTTCAAAGAAAATATAGTTTTAGGGTATGTCCTTACAATATGTGTAGAGTAAGTAATTTTAAATGAATACTTTTGCCTATTAAATGGTGGCATATACATTACACAATATAATGAGTAAATTAATTTTCAAATAACCTAAGAACCAAATCATTACAGCTATAACAGTGACTTTAAAGCCATTTGCAGAGGTAAGAAATCTCCTCTACTTTGGTGTACTGTAAAATTAAATATCCTTTAAATACTTAACAAATAATGAAAGTCAACTTTGTGTTTAGTCAAAAAAAATACACAATCACTTATAGCCTTCTCTTTTCATACAAGTAAAATATTAAAGATTAAATTCATACTATAACTTTACAATCCAAGAAAAACCATCATTACAAGTAATAAACTATTTTGATTGATATATATATATATATATACTTATCCACCAATTTTCCCACAGAAACAAACTAAGTTGACCTTCAACTTAAATGCGAGAATAAAAAAAAGCAGTCCCTTGAATGCCAACTTAATGGCATGACAGTCATGTAATGTCTTGATCCTGAAGGTTCCTCAACACTCCATTGTGGTCCCGTCAAAATGGAATAGAAGATATTATTGAATTTCAGTCCTCCTGGAAATATTTTGATGTTAGGCGCCATATAAACAATTCAATACAGCATATAGTGCTTGATATTTCATATCTGAATACCAGCATGAGATTTAGTACAGACTATCTCTACTATAACCTTGTTTATAGACCATCAGGAAACAAATGATATCACCCCCCTGGGAGGAGAGGAGTGGAGGTGGGGGGCAAAAGTCATCATAAAACTTGTTTGGCTTAGTTCTGAAAACAGTATGTTTTATCAAAATATGTTTTAAACACATAACGTTCATCATACAATTATATATAAAAAAGGTTGACCTTATCTTTGTGATCTGATGAGCCGCTAGGCCAAAATTTAATTTTTAATAATTAAAAAGCATGCAACAATGTTATGTGCCAACTTTTATCCACCTTTAAGTGACTAATGAAAGGTCTGGTGTAAATGATAAGAAGGAACAAAGGTCATAATTCTATGTATGGTACACTGCTCTGATATTAATTTAACTGTTGAAAAGTAAAACAATTTTAACAAAGGAATATTACCCACCTTGGTGGCGTAGTTAGCTAATGCGCTAGTTTCATGTTGGGCTAGATTGCCGCAGACGAGGAAATCAAGGTTTTAATCTCGGTCGGGTGAAATGGGGGTGGTTTTTCCCCACATGGTTTTCCACTCTCCATCCACACAAATGTGGACTCATTTTCTCTAAATACTACCTTCCCAATTCCTAATACAGTAGTTTAATTAGTACTTAAGCATATAACCCGAACGGGTAGTATGACACGGTGCTAAATAAAAAAACAAAGGAATTGTGGGTGATACTGTCTTCTGGGGGTTAATTATCATTATAAATGAAAAAGATCTATAAATAGGGGATTGAAAAAAGACTTAGTAATGGTATTATGGATGTGAAGTGGGCATATAATAGTATGGATAGAACTAAAGTTTAGAAAGCAATGGAGAAGGCTGAAGTAGAAAGAGGAGTTGTAATGAGAGTGTGTAGCATTTATTAGGATAACATGTGTTGTATTAAGACAAAGAAAGGGTGGTCAGAGTGGTTCCAATTAAAAAAAGGAGTCAAGTAGGTAGGGGAAGGTGGTGTAATTTTGTTAGTATGTCAATAAGCTTTCGAGGTCTTAATGCTGTAGAGTGAGTAAGTAAATAAGAAAGTGAAGCAGGGGAGTGTTTTCTCACCACGATTATAATAATGTTAATGGAAATGGTAATGAATAAAGTGGCAGGGAAACTTGGGGAAGAAAGAATGAAAGCAATATTTGGTGATGATTGCATGATTGCAGGTATAGGGGGAGAATGCCTAAGAAAGCCTTACAGAACAAATAGAGAGGTAGAAGACCTATTGGAAGACCACGGACAAGATGGATTGGAGACATGTGGCTGAAGGAGAAGTTTGGAAAGATCGATAGGGAATGGAAGAGGATGTGTCAGATGACCCGCAGAGGCAGAAACGTTGGATGATGATGATGATGATGAGGAGGAGGAGGAGAAGGATGAGATAATATGGGCATATAATGTGAATGAAAAAAGGAGATGATGCCAAACAGAATGATGAAGATGAAGTATGTAGGAAAAAGACTGCAAGAAAGGCCAAGAAAGAGATGGGAGAAGCAGATAACAGAAACTGTGCAAGTGAAAAGAGAATAGAGAGGAATAATGGTGGACAGATAAAGGAAGGTGGAGAAATTTGACGATTAACTGACTCGGCCACATGCTGAAAACAGTTTATGATGACGAGTATGATTACAGAAAGATGAAAAAATGGTGATAAGAAAGTTTTAGATTATTTAGTGTGATAAAGTATAATTTATAACTTGTGATCGTGTAATTAAAAACAGTAAAATGTTAGAACCAACCCATCACTGTGTCAAGTTATTTTAGAATTTTATAACTAAGTAGTAATGGTCCTAATCATTCACTCTGTTATCAAATACCTTATCAATTTCTAATTAATTTAGGACCAAAGGTGTTTGAGGAATTAGATTTTCTGTACCTACATCAATGTTAATGTATCATCCATACAGGACGTGATGAGATCCTGAAATGACTGGCCATGCCAGTTTGAGACTATGTGCTCCGAGATGTGAGTAGTAAGCCCACAAAAGTAAATGATAAGAAAGGTAAGAATGTGAGACATCACTTTGTTTGAAATATCTAGCTTATAACAAAAGTAATGTGAGTAAGATTGGGCTAATAGATTACTGATCTTTACCAGAAGTTAGACATTTAAGGATAAGTTCATAAGTATTCATACACAAAACTAAGAGAAAATTAAGACAAGTTGATTGCAAACTAAAGAAATCATAATCCACCTCATTCACTTCTTGTCTTTCACATTTATGTTGCAATAAGATGGTGAATCCAAACCCCATAAGTTATTTCTTAAACACACAACAATGATAAATGTTATCCATTTTCTACAACAAACTGAAATGCAAGACTGAAACCATATATTTGCATGTTGGGAGACAGTTTCGTTTTGTCCTGAGTGGCCTAACCCTAACTGAACTCACCCACTCTCTTTCATCCACACCCTCCATGTCGTCCTGCTCTAACTTGAGGTTAACTTCCATGCGGCTACTCACTGCCCTTTGGATCTGGAATACAAAAACAATGGACTTCAAAACCACTTTTTGTTTTTGTTATATTAACAAAGACTGTACAAGTACTTGAAAAATTAAGTTTAAATCAAGTAGATAATTAAGTTGGATGGTTTCTGAAATTGTCATTATGTGCAACAAATTACACAGAGGTACACCACCTTCAGGTTTTTGATTCGAGTTAAGCTTGAGTGAGTATCTCAGAGATCTCCCAAATATAGAGTAAAGAAGGGGTTTAATTGTGTTTCCAGGTGCTTGTAATTAAGAAAGTATTTTTAAAATCATAAAAATGCTTATCACAAACATTATTTACTAGACCTGTGTGGTACTCTGAACTTTAGAATAATAATTAATAGAGTAGATACTCTCCAAACTCTAGCAGAAAAATTATTTCCTGGATTCTTCGAGGAAAAATTACTTTGTTAAAAAGTTACAATGTCACATTTGTATTTAATGTACACTAAAAATATGAGTAAATTTATTAAAATAAAATTAACATTATCTTTCGTTAAGTAGACAGGTACCTTAGTTAAATCCACTTTAAGAATAGTATTTAGGCTTATATTCTGCTAATTTTAAAGGTGTTGATTCTCGATTAATGTCTCTGTGAGCATAATCATCCTCCTATCAAGGGGAAGCAATCATAATATCACTGTTTTTACTACCTTGAACTATTCTAAATTAACATATATTTTAATAATATTCATTTAGTATATTTCCATTTTAAAGTGAATTTTATTTAGCATAGAGCTAATAGTATATGAAGTCCTAGGAGTGCTATGTTTTATTCTTGCAGCCAGTTAGTTTAAAAGATAACTCCTGACTGATCTCAGCTTCCTACGCTTTTGGTTTTCCGCGTGTGTATGTAGACGCACTAGAATTGTGCGTTTCACACTCCTCCCTGATGAGTTCCGATAGAATGAAACCTGGGTCGGGGGATTGGGCGGTGACGATACATTTTCTTTAAGAGGCAACAATTACCTCCTTGTCCATTGACAGCAGTGTAAAGTGTGAACTGTGTTCTTCTTTTCATTGTAAAGGCCATATTGTGTTTGTCTCCCTTTTATATGTTTCTATTCACCTTTCCTATACCTTCTTCCAAATACAATATAATACAATTACCTCATAAAGCGAAAAGAGGTTTTCCTTAATGAGTTTTATATATATGTATATGTATATGTATGTATGTATGTATGTATTTGTCACAAAAAAAAACTATTTTTAATTTGGGATCGTGAACATTTTCAACCTCGAGATTATGTTTAATCTTTGCGTTTTATGTTCCCTCGAAAACAAAAAGGTCAGTTTTGTATTTCTGACCCCTTTCCTGTCTGTATGTCCCTGGGGCTTTATAGAAAACAATTTGATGGATTTCTTTAAACTTTAATATTTAGAATGATATATTTTATTATGGTTATACCGCAAGGCGGTTTTTAAACTTTGATCCAGGGTAGTTTACTAACAACTGACTTTTGAAAATTCAATTTAAAAAAATAGTTTTAACTATTTTGTTTAAAATGGGTATTTGGCGAGTGTTTTACATGATAAATAAAGTTGTAGGCTTATAATTGTTTCTTAGGGGGAAAGGGTATATGTGTTTACTATCTATTAATAGTGTAGTAATTAATTCCTGGAAGACATATTTATTGGACCACAAATAGGAGTTAGATCAGGCCCCAAATTATGTTACTAAAATATTAAATTGTAAAAATATCTAAACGAAACTCAAACCACTCATTCCAATACTTTAAGTGATTGTTATGTTCGATTTTGTATGTTTGGCATAAATCTAAAGAGCTAAATGTATCCAAAGCATTTGGCGGAGGGGGGTACCTCCACAAATTTACAGTGCAAAATCAGTTTTGCTTTTACTTAGAATATGATATCTGTGTGGAGTGATCCCTCACTAAATGCATACATAATAGCTTTGACTATTTGATTCTTAAATTAATATATAACTAGAAGAAGTAAACGGAGTAGAGAAGCATAATACAAGGTGCCGACCTAGTGGGTACTAAGTAGCCTCCCTTATTCAATCTTGATCTCACTGCTATGGTGTGCCCCAGGGCCTGAGCAACTTAGTGGAGGGTGGGTGGAACCTCAGCGGAAGCCAGATCAGGAGTGGACAGAGACAGGAGACTGGTCAGGGCCAAAACCAACATGCTTGGGACAGGGCATGGCCAGTTGGCCACAAGACTGGTGTGTTGCAAATGCCAGGGTTGGTGATGAGGAGCTAGGTCCTTGTCGGCACCTTTAACCTCAGTTAGGAAAAGTGATCACTAAGACCAGTTATATCTGAGGACCACAAAGTGGCAGCCACACTTGTCAGGTGTAGGCTATGACAGGCCTAGTAGGCCAGTGGCCGAAACAAAATAATAACTCAAGTAAATAATGTGAAATGCCGAATGGGAAACTTTAAAGATGACAAGCTATGATTAGGTACATTGAATATTGGCACACAGCCAGAAAGATTGGAAGAGATTTCGGATTTAATGAAGGAAGCTGAATGTGCTTGGAATGGATGAGACAAAATTGAGAGGAAGTGGAGTGATGGAATTAAGAAAAGGTTATATGCTACATTGTATGAGGAATTACTAAGACAGGAGAAATGGGGTTGGGTTTGTAGTAAGGATAGGATGGGAAGTGGAGGTGGAGATAATGAGTGACAGAATAATGGAAATGGTAACTACGGAGAAAGGAAAGCAGTTATAAGTACTGAAGGTGCCCCTCAAGCTGGATGCAATTTGGAGAGAAGAAAAGAAAATTTGAAAAACTGGAAAGAGACCTGGGTAAGAAAAGGCAAGTGGTGACGAGTGACCTAAATGCCAAGGAAAGAAGAGGTTTTGAAGAGGTACTAAGAGCTAATGGGTGGGGAGAAAGAAACAAAGAAGGAAAGAGACTCCTAGAATTGTGCACAAGATATTAACTGAAGGCCAGTTAAAGCTGATTTAAAAAAACCAGGGATACACATAAGATATCATGCTACAGCTGAAATGGTGAGCAAATAACCCTAATATACTATTTCCTATTAGATAGGGAAGAAAAGACATGCAGATTGAACATTAAGGTCCTGCCTAGTGTGTCTTTGGAGGAGGACCATAGACTATTAATTACCGACGTGAAAGGCTGAATTAGGAGGTGCCAGATAGTGATGCAGGAAAAGAGGATAAGGTAAAGAATAAGGAAGATCAGCCAAATGGAGGAGAACAGGAGTAGTAAAGGTTCAAAAAGTGCATGGCTGAAGCGGCAGAGGAGATATGCCTAAGAACAAGTGGAAAGAGAAGATGGAAGGAAACTCCATGGTGCAACAAAGAGGTCAAGGGAGCAGTAAATGCAAAGAACAGAGCATTTGGATAATGGCCCAAAAAAGAACAAGAGAGACTGAGGATAAGTAGTGAAAGGAAAAGAGAAATGAAAAGAAGATAGTAAGAGAGAAAAACCTTGGTGGAATAGTGGACAAAAGTGAAACAGACTGATGCGGGAGGTAGCAAGAAAGAATAGTATAGTCAAGTGAGCCAAAGTAGGAGGGAAAATAGGAGAGAGGTCAGAATGATGGATGAAAAAGGAAGGATAATGGAGAGGGATGCAGAGATAAAGAAGCTGTGAAAATGATACTTTGAGAGATTGTTTAGCCTGGAGGGGGAAGGATTAGTATAGGAGGAAGGAGAGTAGGAAATAGACAGAGATGGAGGAGTAGGTATCAGACTTAATCTGGAACGAGGAAGAAGAGCCTTGAAAAGTATGAGGAAGGGAAAGGCACCAGGAATGGATAAACTTAAAAGTGGAAATGATAATGGCAGCAAGAGAAAATGTTCCACAGTGGTGGTATGGAGTAGTAAGGGCAGTGTGGAGGGGGAAGAAAGTGCCAAAAGATTGGAAAAAAGCTATCATATTACCAATATTCAGGAAAGGGGATAGGAAGAGGTGTGAAAATTATAGATGCATAATAGTGATATGTCAATGCACAAAAAAGTATGGAAAGATTCTGGAGAGAAGAGCGAGGAAAAGCATAAAGGGAAGATGGAGAGACGAGCAGCATGGGTTCAGAGAGAAGAGGTTGACTATAGATTTAATATATAGATTTAGACAGCCGATGGAAAAGAAATAAGCTAGATTAAATTTCAAAGCTATGTGATTTGATGATTACCATTATATCTGTATCTAAATATCAAATTCTTTATATTGAAAAATGACACCTGGACACGGGAATCAAGCCCGGGACCTTTGGCTTAGTATGCCAACTATTATAATTATCAAATATAATAGGTTTGCTATTTAATCCATCATGATATGCGCAGTCATATCATTGTCATAGTACATTTGGAAGTATAATGCCTTAATGAGTCGAAGGTGACTATGTTATCTGATAACTCAAGATCTTAATTGAGAAGACATGTGTAGCTGACGATTTTGGCATGTCTATCACAGACTCAGCCTTAAAATATGAAGGATGAATGACCCTGGACAAGAAATAATTCCTGGATAGCTCAGTGGTAGCGCATTGACGAAATAAGCTAAAGGTCCTGGGTTTGATTCCTGTGTCCAGGTGTCATTTTTCAATTTAAAGAAAAGAGATATGAGTTTAGAAAGGATCTGGTAATGGCATTCATGGATGTAGAAATAACATAAGATAATGAATAGGAAGACAGTTGGGAAAGCAATGGAGGAGGCTGGAGTAGAAACAGGAGTGACTAGGAGAGTAAGGAATTTGTATAATAACAATGTGAGTTGTGTAAAGATAGAGAGAGGGTGGACAAAGTGGTTTCGATTAAAACATGGAGTCAAGCAGGGGAGTGCCCTCTCACCATTACTATTTGTATTGTATTGATCATGAATAAAGTGGCAGGGAAACTGGTTGAGGAGAAAATGAAAGCAGTGATGTTTGCTGATGACTTGATGGTATGGGGGGGATAAGGATGAGGAAGTGCAGAAAAAGCTGCAGGAATGGAATGAGGAGGTGAAAGAGCACGTATTTAAATTTAGTATGGTGAAAAGTGAAGTGACAGTGATGACAAGGCAAAGGACAAGACCAAGAAAGGTGTTAAAACTGGATGGTAGTATGATTGAGACAAAAGGAGGCAGCAGATAGAGAGGTTTTTTACGAGTGGGTAAGAGATCTATTATAGAAAAGAGAAGTTCCCCTGAAGTGTAAGGTAGTGTTGTATAGAGCATACTTTATTCCTCATAGTTATGTATGCAGCAAAAACTTGGACTTTGGATGTAAGAGTAACAATGAAAGTGGAGGCCATAGGAATGAAGTTTTTGAGGAGCATAAAAGCTGTCACCAGAAGAGATAGGATTAAGGAAGGTGTTCGGTCAAGAGTTGGGGTACAGAGGGGACATGAGATAGTTGAGGAAGCAAGGATGAGATGGTATGGACGTAATGAAGATGGAATAGAAGAAGATTAATGAATATGAAGTGAGTAGGGAAGAGACTGCAAGGGAGACCAAGGAAGAGATAGGTGGAACAGATAGCAGCAAGTTTGCAAGTGAGGGGAGGAGAGTACAAGAGGAAGAATGGTGGAAGGATAGAAAGAGATCGAGGCATTTTACTAAATGGACATGGTCACAGGCTATAAACAGTTGATGATGATGATGATGATGATTATGAAGTAAAGCTGCATTAAGAAACGTAGTTCTGCTCTTCAGGAAGTAAAATAACCAAGATAATATAAACAAGAAATCTATTATAAGTAGAATAGCGCAGACTAAGAAAGCTTTAATGGCAGGAAGAAGTCATTCCTAACCTTGAATCGAATAAATTTGGAAATCAGCAAAAGGTTCCTTAGTACATATGATTGGAGCATTGCGCTTTATGGCTGTGAAAAATGGACCATTGGTGCAACAGAAAGAAAATAATTAGAAGTATTTAAAATGTCATGCTACGGAATTATGTTGAAAATATCATGGATGTAGATGATATCAAATACAAAAATGTTAAGAAATTCAAAAGAAGAAAAGAAAATGTAGAAAGGTATAGAGCATTGGTTTTGTCTCAGACCTGAGGATGGCGTAATGAATGCCGAAACATGTCATCAATCAACCAGCCTATTGATGATACAAGTGTCTAAGGAGTGTAATTAAAATTACAGTTAAGGAACGTCTCTTTGATACACCATTAAAGTAACATTATGTATTTTTTCCGTCTACACTTCTTATTTCATCCAATCTCTTATATTTAATCAAATTATAATATCCAACATATTAAAACCATATTGATTAATTTGGACAACACTTCTGCTAATCCACGATCTTGTAATTAATTATCTCTTTGGTTAACACATGTTTTTAACTTCTTGACCTGATAACAAGGTTTAAACAATACCATATTTTAACCTTGTATGCAATGTTATTGGATCAATTTTAATTTCAATTTTAACATGTTTCATATGTAATTCAACTATAATATGTTTGCAAGGTGTAATAGCCCTTGTTATCTATTTCATAAATTTTATTAATTGATTATTCATATAATTTGTCAATTTGCCAACTTAACATTAATCACCTTTTATTAATCTTATCAATTTGTTTGTAACTGCATAATTGCCCTTGTTGACTGTTTCCTAGATTCTATTTAATTGATCTCTCATATAACTGTCACTTGTAATAACAACTCCAGTTCACTCACCAACTATTTACAATTTCTGTTTTTCGATAAATTTTCAAAATATTTTTCTAATAATTTCATTCCCTTATGAATCTTGTTCAACTACTGTTTTACCTATTTTCTAATTAAATTGCTCTTTAACAATTTATAGGTGATTCTTAGGAAAATAATTTATGTATTTATAGGTGATTAAATTCCTGAGATATCAGTTTTTATCCTTGAATAATTAATTCTTTATCACTTCCATCAATTCATATTGACTTTAGCATATAACTTTTTATGTTTTAACAATCTTCCTTTTATTAAACCATCTCTTTTTTCATAACTTGTTAATTGACTTAGAAGTGTATCAAATATAGTTCACAAGAGCGGAACCTTTATTTTTCTTTCGTCTGGTTGATAGCTAGTCATTTTTATCTTATTTTCTTCGATCTATTTTTTCAGAAACGGCTTACATTGCAAAACACATCGTATTCACACAAATGATTTCATAAATGAATATAGTCGAGTTGATATTTTTCCTGTGAACATCTCTGGATCACAATGCAATGCTTGGCATCACTGCCTTGAGTTTTCACAAGAGGCTCATCTTGTTCAACCTCACACTGATAGGTCGCAGCATACAGCACCACAACACTTTTTTTAATTAAAATAAAACCATACCACTTTATTTTAGTTTAGAACAATATGTATGTTGAAAAATGAAGGGATAATTATTCTCAATCATATTTACTAGGTTTATGCTTTGTCTGCAGATAAAAAACAACATTAAACCAAGAAAATACGATCATGTAAAAATCATTTAAACAAAGCTACTTGCATATATTTAACTTTTAATTGCTGTTAAATTATACTAAATGATAGAGAAATGTGTTTATTGTAAAATAATGAAAACAGTTTTAGCATAAGTCTTCCCACATTTCAATGAGAAGACCAGTTTGTTTCATGCCATGTTCTTTATTTTTTTAAACTTAAATTTGAATTGGCTGGCTAGATATGAATAAAACATAAACCATGTAAGTGAATTGATCTTTACAGTAGTAAAAATCTGATTCAAAAAATAGTTTTCTTAGTAATTGGGTACAGAGAAATCGCCTTAAAAACTGGCCACGCTCATCTCCTATGGTAATCCATCCCTTAACATGGTAGGCCATATAATGAAACATAATAGTAAATGGTCTGCGAGCTTGGGTTTTTTTCAATCGAGTTTAACTCGAGCCGAGTATTTTTAAAATCTCTCGAGTTCGAGTATTTTCATAATTTTAAAATGTTATAAGAGTATATATTTGTTTATTTTAAAAATATATTAAAGCAACACTTGTTTTTTGTAATGGTGTTTATTCTGTTATGGAAGCACTTGGCCACGAGTATAAAACAAAGGAGTGGCGTCTATTTTTTGATTCTTCTAAGGCTAGCTTGAAAGCTGTGCTTCTCCACAAGTGAAATAAGTTTCCATCCGTGTCACTAGTTCATATTGCCAATATGAAAGAAATATATGTGAGCATGAAACTCCTTCTGGAAAAAATCAAGTATGATGAATACAAATGGAATCTCTGTGGTGACTTGAAAGCCATTGCTCTTTTGCTTGGACTACAACTTGGTTTCACAAAGTACTGCTGTTTTCTTTGTGAGTGGGACAGCAGAGACCAGCAAAATCACTACACCCAGAAACAGTGGCCAAAGCATAAATCACTAACACCAGGAAATAAGAATGTAATCAATACATCATCGATCCGAAAAAAATGTTTATTTACCTCGACTCCATATAAAGCTTGGTCTTAGGAAAAACTTTGTTAAAGCAATGGATTGAAGTGGGCTTGGATTTACATACTTAAGACAAAAATTTCCAAAGATTAGTGATGCAAAGATCAAAGAGGGCAAGTTAAATCCAAATATGCTTGTTGACTATTGTTGGACCCTTAAAAAGGATGTTCTAGAGGCAAAATACAGCAGAAAATCCTACACTTCTACCATTTAGGTGAGATAAGCCCTTTACTATGTCTATATTTTGATAAAAGTAACACTGTAAAATTTAAATTGGTATTACTCAAAATTCTTATGTGATAGAAAAATTCTAAAAATAGATTCAAATTCGGCATAAAAAATACTATTAGATCCACCTATTCTCGCTTTTGGGACAAAAATATAATAATTTTTTTTGCTACCCAGTGAAATTAATAAAATTGACGTTTTAATGAGCTGATATTTCCCCAAAATATGGTTTTGTAATTTAATTTAACCTACAAAAAAACCCGTAAGAATCATAAACAGTTAGAAATTTGAAGTGTTTAATATTTTTTTTTATTATTCCTTAGTGTAATCGTGCAGGATCACATCTTCTGTTCCAATTCCATTCCTCTATGCGCAGTTGCACATGCGCATTGCATTGTATGGGGTCTCGCTTGAAATTATCTTATTGAGAAATTTATTTCAGTTCCATTTTTAATGCTTCAGGGTGGCTACAGAACTTCTATTATAAAATTCCCTGACTTTTCCAGGTTTTCCAGGAATTTTTGTCCAAATTTCCCTGACTTTTTTCCCCCCCACTTCATATAGAT
>CABEEJ010000798.1:0-52620 GCA_901482245.1 Timema douglasi
AGCATAAAGAAGGCATTGGATGGAAGTAGATGTATACTAGCATAAAGAAGGCATTGGATGGAATTAGATGTATACTAGCATAAAGAGACCATTGGATGGAAGTGGATGTATACTAGCATAAACAGGTCATTGGATGGAAGTAGATGTATACTAGCATAAAGAGGTCATTGGATGGAAGTAGATGTATACTAGCATAAAGTGGTCATTGGATGGAAGTAGATGTATACTAGCATAAAGAAGGCATTGGATGGAAGTAGATGTATACTAGCATAAAGAAGGCATTGGATGGAAGTAGATGTATACTAGCATAAAGAAGGCATTGGATGGAAGTAGATGTATACTAGCATAAAGAAGGCATTGGATGGAAATAGATGTATACTAGCATAAAGAAGGCATTGGATGGAAGTAGATGTATACTAGAATAAAGAAAGCATTGGATGGAAGTTGATGTATACTAGCATAAAGAAGGCATTGGATGGAAGTAGATGTATACTAGCATAAAGAATGCATTGGATGGAAGTAGATGTATACAAGCATAAATAAGGCATTGGATGGAAGTTAAGGTATCCTAGCATAAAGAGGTCATTGGATGGAAGTGGATGCACACTAGCATGAAGGGGATATAGTATAACTCCACTGCACTAAGCCTAAACTAGATCCTTCACGTTTACCTCGTCACTGGTATTCATATGTGGGTCAGATGGCCTGTCCCACTTGATCGCTAGTACGGCTATATTTAAGATTATGTTTCGACTAAAAACTATATTCGTTTGTTCAATTTGTTCTCTTTTTACTGAGAAGGGTGTTGCTACACACAGTGGTTTCCCGTATTAGAAGTTATTTCCTTAGCAGTTAAATGTAATACCACCTTTTTTTAATCTTTTGTTGGTTTATTAATGTCGATAATAGTGGTCCACTCGCATGAAAGTTTAAGATTCTATTATTTATATGTTTACATTGCATATTAATATCCGTCCGGACTATTAGCATTACTTTAACCCAGTTGAATAAGAACCAAGAATATATAACAGGTGAATTGTACCCGCATTTTCGTAAATGGAGAGTGGGGAACCTTTCAAGGAAAACGAGCCTCGGTATACCCGGCCTGGTTTTGACCCTATAACACCCCATCACAGGCAGCCCAGAAAAAATGAGCTTGACGTTAATTCCGCGTGATCTCCGATGTGAGTACAAATAAAATTATAAGCGATGGATTATATGCTAAAATTGTTTTTAAAGGTTTTTTTCCCGTTCTTACGGTCGGATTGGTTAGTTTCCCGTTCAAATGGCGCTTATGAAACATTGTGCGTCTTGTTTTGTTACTGCCATAAAGTCTAAGTTTGCCACTGGCTGAGCATTCAATTTTCCGTACCACTAAAAAGCGTTTACATAAAATATTATAGTTCGTTCTTCTAGGTCAACAAACATTTCTAGTGTACAGGGGGTAATAGTCCCCCTCACTTTTTTTTTTATCAATTCAAGCAGTAAACGTGTTGAGAGGAATCAACGAAGCAATAAATGCAACAAAAAAAGCATGCTTTTTTTTCATATTTTTTCTCTTTATGGAGTTGGCAACCTTGAGGCAAAGTAGCGATGTAAAAATAATATTGGTACTTTTCAACACACTGTAACCTTGTCCATAGAGTTGTGAACTACCCAAGGGGCCCCGAAGCTAATATTTCGCGGGGTATGAGGGTCCAGTTATCAGCCCTTATAAAATCGATTGAAAAACCGCATTTCTCCCGTGTGGGGGAGTTGGGCCCCATGTTAACATATCCACGATGCTCTTTCTGTTCCATAAACCGTGCACCAACATTGAAAACACTGTAGAGTTTCTATAAATATTTATTCCAGTGGCTATAGGGTTGGCGTAGTGTGGGGATCCCCACTTTTTAACAATCAAGCCTCAATTGAAAATTAAGAGGAATTAACTTATATTTTTATAGTCATTATTGAATTTGTCTATTTTTATTTCTCTCCATTGGATTATTTACAGGGCTCGCTTTTGTCCTACTTTTTCTACTTTTGAGGAAAAACTACTACTTTTCCTACTTTTTGACCTCCTTAAGAAAGAAACCGTTCGGTTTGTTGAGGCTTAAGTTGGTAAGTTAGCAAAACAAAATATTGTATCATAATGTGTCACGCTGTTTGAATAAATTCGATGTATGCCCGAACACATGTACAGTGTCTTTGAAATTCAATGGTTATAAAACTGTTTTTATAGGTAGTGTTTTAATGAACTATTTCCAATTAGAATATACTAACTTATTAAAAGGCTTGTTAAGCTATTCTTGTGTTACCCCATGGAAATACTGATGTTGAGCGAGGATTCTCACAAACATCCAACTATCTTAATGACAACAGGACCTGTACCTCTGAGGCATCCATCAGAGTCATGTTCTCTACCGAAGATGGTCTTAAATATTACAACTGTCAATGCAACACAGTATCATTCAGGAATAATTTCATCAAGAAAGGACGTGGGGCCCATAAGTTGTACATGGTTGGACTCGAAGAAAAGAAGAGAATTGAGGCTGAATGGAAGAAACAAGAGCAAGAAGATAAAGAGAAAATCACAAATCAAAGTGAAAAGTATCAAGCATATAGGAAAGTTTTGGAAAAGAAATAGCAGGAAACTAAAAAGGTAATGCAAAAAGAGAACCTGTTTGAAAAGCAAGAATCAAAAGCTTAAGAAGAAGTTCAATCTTATAAGTCATTAGTGGCAGAAGCGAATGAAAGGATTAATAATGCAATAAAAATCAATGATAGGAAAGGTTTGCAAATAGCTCAAACTACACTAGAAGTTCCGGGCAAAAAATTGGAAGAAGGTGACCCTGCTTTTGAGAAAATAAGAAACAAACAAAATCAAATTCAATAAAGGAAAACAACAATTTTGGACTACTTTTGTGAAAGTCAATATTAATCAAAGAAACCCAAAAACAACTGAAAGAGTGATTATGTTTTTTTTTGTGTGCATATAACCCTAACGGGTAGTAAGACGCGGGGGTAAAATAATATAGTTTTTATTATGATGTTTCACAGATTAATTTTAAAATGTATTTAAATTTGAGGTAGAAGACAGTCATCTTTTGATGATAATGAACATTATTATTAAAATAATTATCATTATTATTATTTTGTTTCACTATCATTATATCATTAATCAAATTTGAATTGGAAATGAAATGACAAAGTTAAATAAATACGTTACTAAAGAGAAAATAAAATAAAGATGTGGGGGGGAAATAAAAGGAGGATTGCAGGGGGTTGATGATGGTTGAGCATTCCTCCTTTCTTCTTTTATTAAATACTTTTTCTTATTTTTGCTACAGGCCCAATAACATAAAAACATTCTTTTTAATTAAAATATTGTTTTAAATTATTTATTTTATTTTGGAACTATGAGGTGAATATAGTGTTTTTTAGCATGTCCTAATTTTTTAAATCAATTGGGCAGTCCTAATTTTCCTACTTTTTCATCAAAATGTCCTACTTTTCGTTCGACACCCAAAATATGCTACGAGGCCTACTATTATTATGGTATTAATACTATCTTTAAAAAATGACAGCTTCATATCATGTGACTCGTCCTATCGTTGAACCGATTTGTGGTAAATAAAATAATTTAATTTCGTTAGATAAAAAATGGTATGTTATAAAAGTCTGTGAATAAAATATTATTTAAAGGAAAAAAATATCCAATTAATTCACATTTTAAATGCATGGTTGATGGTTCTAAAAATTAAAAAATCGGCAACAATATGTATATATGTTTTCAACTATTCATGTAGTTATACTAGATAGTAACTTTTTAAGATCAAACTTTAAAAAAAAAGATTCCCATATGTTTCTATCTCTTAAATTCTTTTAAATAGTGCAGGCTTAATTATTACAATGAAAATAAATAACAGAACAAACATCAACGAGAAATAAATGATACGGAACTCTACACAGACTTTCTTGTTTTATATTTTAAAAATGGAGATATTTACACACAACTTGTAATATATGTGAAACGAAATATCACACTAGCAAACCCAAGCATAAATTGCACTAATTTACGCTAAACATTTTTTTTAGTCCCGGTTTTAAATTTTATAATTTTATTTCAAAATAATTAATGTCCTCATTTGTATGTTTGAACAAATAAAAAAAGATCGATATTGGGTCTACAATGGTCAACATTTGATATTAAAATTTCGACTGCCGGTTAGAATGTTCGACATTTTGTTAGGTGTTTCACATCTTCAGGTCATCGCATTGCTATTAAATTCCTAGTTAAAAATTTGACTTGACTTGAGTCTAAAATAAAGTAGATATATCATTTTGTGCAAACATTTATCCTAAGAGGTTAAAGGAAAAATAACACACTCTTTTTGAGAGACTTAGTTGTATTTGATTACTCTACTGCATTAAATAATTATTGCATTAAAACTTAAGTAGTATCTCTTTACAACTAAAGCTCACAAAATTGTATCAATATATTTGCCAATATCTCAGAAATTATTGGGTTTATAAAAATATATTTAAAATAAAAGTTTTTTTATTTTTAGTTCTACAATTTTTCAATGATAAATAATTTAGTAACTCATATAGTTGCGGAGATAGGGAAATTTCAGCTTCAGCTTTATGGAAAAATGAAAATAGCCAGATTATTTAAAATCTTAAACAATGCCTAGATACGAATTTTAATCAAAATTTTTAGAGCTGATTTTGAGTAAATCATTTTTTTAAATCTTTTTGCCCTTCAATAAACTATACTTAATTTTAGGGTTAGATATCCAATTCCAAAATATCCTCGGGGTAACCCTATGAAAACCCTATATATCAAGTTTCAACCTAATAGGTAGAATAGTTTAGTTTCTAGTTGGAGGTACAGACAGACGGACGGACGGAAATTCATATACTTTTTTTGGATTCTGGGGGTCGAAATTCATCAAAATCTCGAGTTCGATATTTTTGCCGATCACAATACTTTCTCTACCTGTAAGATAGCGAGAAAGTAAAAATATTACTATTATTTTAATTGTTCCGAGTTCGTTAATTCACATTTAAACCAACCAAATTGACACTAATTTGCCTTCAAAGGTCACATAAGGCCTAGGGCCTACTCAGTTTCGCGAGAAATACCTAGTTTATTTTTATTTCGTATACGCATATATTATAAATTCAAAAATATGTTGCAACAAATTTATTATATGTTTTGATAATCATTTCTCTGTCTGCATGCCCAATGATGCCACATCTCTACTGGGCGCTCTTTCATGGGTCCTAGCTAATGAGTCTAAATCCCTCACCTCGCTGGATAAATTTTAACCGCAAAACAGGAATGAAGCAAAAAAAAAAAAATATATAGCCCCATAATCAAGTTATGATTTATTATTTGCTGCTCTGAAATTAGTTCGAGAGGAATGTACACACAGAGAAAGAGAGGCGGGCAGAGTTGCAAATATCAGTGCCGTCATAACGAATAATTAATCAAGACAAGTGACACATATAAAGGGGAGGGTTTGTGAAAAAATATTGGGGGAACTCCCGAACAAATGATACCGCGTAGTGAGGCTATTGTCGATATCTGTGACTATCGTTTAGGTTTGACCTCGCGTTTCAAATTGGAACGCATACATTTACAAGTGAGCAATGCTCTGAATATTAATTTTTGTCTCTCTTCCCGTGTTACAAAAATTTCCTTGCTGGCTCGGACGTTGAAAGAGGTAGAATATCTACATAATGGAGTTCTTGGTTTGTGCCTGCTTAGTTTTTGAAATAAGCTAGTATTTTTTTGTGGGTTTGTCTTTTAAAACATAAATATTCCCCCCTCCTATGGTTCTTTCTAGCCGCTTAGACATTTAATGACGCTACTGAAATAGGGGTGATGAAAGTTGAATTTAACGTGAAGAGTGGAAAAATACCCTCGGTATCCCCGACCGGGGTTTAAACCTAACCTCCTTGTCACAAACAGACTAGATGAGCCTGGCACTTAGTCTGCGTGCTCACTGATTCGCTCTTGGGAACACAAAAGTATAGAGCATTTTTTTTCAATTTCTTAAACGAGATTCTCTTTCGAGAAAAATACCCGTTCTACCAGTTGGTAACTGAGCCCGGGACCCCTAGGCTGNTATATATATATATATATAGTCAAAAAAGGTTCCCTTCCATCTAATTCGTACGGTACCTCTAGTAGTATCGGTGCCATTTTGAAAATCTTGCAGCCTATGTTTATTAAATATATTTAGGTCATTTGTTTCAATGAGTATCACGTACCGTTTGTTTTTTCACACCAAACAACTCTTGACTTCTTAAACAAACATGAACCTTCCCCGAACGTGCTCTAGATTTATGCGTCGTTTGCGATGAGGCCTTCTTTTGTCGGCACCGGAAGTGGTTTGCTAACGGAAGTTGTTATGGCTTGTTTAACGTGAAGCACATTTACTGCCGCGTCTTTCACAGGCGTTCGTAGCTTTACTTCCCTGAACCACCCCGCCGGTGCTCTGTTGGTCTAAGACGTCAGAATCGTGACTGACTTGAGTTCAACTGTGACGGGGGAAACAGGTTTTCGAGCTAGGTGTTGGAATCTTGGTCCTGCGTACTGGAAGGTGGTATTTTCATATGTGATTGATTTATCGCAGTGTTTTTTTTCTTTCTTCCAGCGAAATTGAGAGTGCACTTGCTCTATAATAATCTTCACATCACTATATCATTACCAAGTTTTTTGTAACTATGGTGAAATGTTTCGGTGACCGCATGGTCTAATGTGTCCCTCTCGCATTAGACTATATCGCCAATGATAGGGTGATTGGGTAATTCCGGTTGGGTGTACAAACGATTTTTCCCTAAATGTTTTTCCACTACCCCTCCGCGCAAATGAGGGTACACTTGATCTAAATTAAGCTTCCTTATAGAATCCCTTTCGGCTATACTGAAAAAGCTTTTTTCCTAATGGTTTCCTAAAAGATAAAAATTGGTTTACTCAAAATAGGTTTTAACGATTTTGATTAAATTTCATTTCAAAACATTAATCAATATACCAAACAAAATGACTACACTCAATATTTCAGCAAAATGACTTTAAGCGTATATTATCTTTTTATCATAGCTCCGAAACTATTTGAGATATGAAACTACTTATTGCAAATATGTAGGGAAATTTATGTTACAAATATTTTATTTGAAATATATTTTTATAAAATCAGTAACTTTTAAGCTTTACACAAATACATATATTTTTCAACTTTTCGAACACTTAAGTTAAAACGTTGTGACCGTAAATAAAAAGCTAACCTGAAATGTTGATGGACGTCGACGTCTCATAACCCCCTGAACCCTAAAAAGTGGTCTTTGCAATGCTGTCTGTCTAAACTTTAAATTAAGAGTAGTTTAATAAAGGGCGCAAATAGAAAATATCTATTTGATCAAAATCAGCTCTAACGATTTTGATTAAAATTCCTAACTAGGCATTGATTAAGATTCTAAATAAACTGGCTATTTTAATTTTCCCATGAAAATGACTGTTAGAGTACTTTACAGAAGCTTAAATGTCCGTAACTGCGCAACTATTTGAAATACTAAATAACTTATTGCAAAATTTTAGTGCTATTAAAAATAAAAAACTTGTATATGACATTTTTTTTAAGCCTACAATTTCTGAGATATTGGCAAATATATTCATACAATTTGGTGAGCTTTAGTTGTAAAGAGATGCTACTTAAGTTTTAACGCAATAATTCTCCAATGCCATAGAGTAATTAAATATAAGAAAGTCTCTAAAAAAAGTATTTTTCCTTAAAACGCTTTGGATAAATGTTTGTACAACAATGATTTATCTCCATTTTAGGCTCAATAGTCAATATTTACATTTTTCATTGGCCAAAATTACTATAAATGAGGAATTTAATAGCAATGCGATGACATGAAGATGTGCAACACCTAATAAAATGTCGAAATTTGTTATCCGAAAGTCAAAATTTTAATATGAAGTGTAAACCCTTATAGACCCAATCTTGATCCTTTTTTTTTACCGGTTCGAACATACAAATGAGAACATTAATTCTTGAAAAATAAAATTATAAAATTTAAAACCGGGACTCAAAAAAAGTTTTACATAAGTATAGTGCAATTTATGCTTGGGTTTGCTAATGTATATTATTTAGTTTTACAAATATTACGAGTTTTTAATAAATATCTCCAATTTTAAACAATGGAGCGAGAAAGTCCGTGTGGAGTTCCGTACCATTTATGTGCGGTTATACAGAAATATAAAATGATTAATTCGATTACCAATGTATATGACTATATTTAGCAAGATAACTAAATAATCATTCGGGTTAAACAATCTGTGTTCTATAGTGCTTTCCGCTTTTCAATTACGTATTCAAATGGGGATTAAGTGAGCTAACATGCACATTATGTCCTCTTCGCCACCTCGTATCGCCTCCTTTAAACCGAATGTGATACGAAATTTCCGATCATGTGCATTTATTTTCCATGTAAAATAAACACGGGCGCGCCTCTTTGATATGACCTGTCACAGTTTGCTCTTGTTTTGGTAAGCTTGGTTAGCGGGGTAATTTGTTTCCATAATTAAGGGGCTGTGGGAGTTTTCCAGCGCATCGATTGCGAGCCTATCCCGGATCCGAGTACGGGCACGCTCGTGGCAAATTGTATTATAACCCTCAATATGCAACTTTATTTAGACTCTTGTGTACCCCCCCCCCCTTTTACCCCTGCTCTATCAAAGCTCAAAGAGCAAACACAGTAATACCCAACGGTTTTGAATTAGGGGGCGCTGCTGTCAAATGATAATACTGCTTCTAACGAGATATCTTTTCAGGTTTTTGACTTGGAATAATTCACATCATTATCATCATCATCATCATCATCATCTGCACAGGTGTTCACGTGATCTTAGGCTCGCATTAAACTGTACTGCCTGGGACAGGAGAATACTGAGATTCGAATCTCGAGTAGGTGCATTGGAAGTGATTTTGCCGTCCTCCATAATAATGCGGCTCCATTTTCTCTAGACGCCCTTCCTAACCCCTTGGTTAAGCCATCACTAATCCTTCTGTTTAACCTAGTAATTAATAAAAAAAAATTGCATACCCCACCTCAATGGCCGAACGGTCTACGGTGTTTCTCTTATGTTAGTCTGGCCTATTGATGACGGGAAGATCGAGGTTCGAATTACAGTCGTAGCTATAGAGGGTGGTTTTCCTTAAATGGCCTCCCACGCTCCTTCCATAGAAATGTGAGTAGATTACCTCTAAGATCGTTCCTTTCTCATTGCTACTAATTATTATATATGCGAAGTATAACCTGAACGGATAGTAAGACGCCTTTATAAAAAAATGTTTTTCTAATAATACAATGTTTTGAGCTACACCTAAATCACGAGTTAATATCCCTCGGCAGTTGATCCGGGAAGTAATTTTCCCTTTCTCTTTGCTCCGTGTCTGATAATTTTCAACCGGAAGGGTTAGCTGTTCTTTTGATGTTATTAAAGTCATCTAAATGGTCGAGCTATGTATTTTTGTTTTTACACTCTCTTGTTCATTCCTACACAAGTCCGTGAATCGAAAACTTTTGATTGATAAATTACTACGCAATATGCAAATATGTCACGCTGGTGGTATTAATGTGAAATCCTGTTCTAATTACGAGCAGTAGGGGATACACACTGCTGTATTTAACTATTAAAAGAGATTTTCATACACTCCCAAATCGGATTAATTCAGTGAAAGTTTATGATGTGGTATTTCCTAAAGCCTCTTTATTTTGTTTTCTTGAATAAATTGTACGACAAAATAATGTGGTTGCAAAACAAAGCAGCTTTTAAATGTATGAGTAAATGTGTAATTGCATATCACAAGCGTATACAAAAGCTTTTGTTGCGTGTACGCGCGCGCGCGTGTGTGTGGAAGAGAGAGATATTGTGTGTGTGTGTGTGTGTGATCAGAACAATACATATTATTATCAGATTAAATACTTTAGGTAAATGCTTACATAAACCCGTCATAGCAATTACACAAAAAACTCGCCCATTTGATTTCAATGGGACCAAATTCAATTGAGATAATCTAAATTCCGAATGGTTAGTAATTTTTCAACTTTTCTTCTTAAGGTGGAATGGAAGGGGTCGCGAACTGAAGCCAATGTTTTTTCACTTTTTATGCCAAAAAACTTTTTTTTTTTTGCTAAAATAAATCAAATGTTGCTTCAGTACATATAGTTTAATTCTTTTTTCACATGTTGGTATCAACAGCTCCTGAATATCCATCATGAGCATAGCAACATTAGATGAGAAACTTTTTAAATAAGTAGAAAAAGTTGTCATTCAATTCCAGGACACCCTTGAGAGATATTTAAGAAATTTTTAGGTCACCACGTGAAGAAAATTAAATTTTATGTTCTTAACGGATGTAATAATTTGAGAATAACACACACATGGCAATACAATTTTTTTTATTACAAATACAGAATAATACCCACTACTTGTTAAAATAAATTGTACGGTGCAGCGCACATCATTTATTTCTCTTTTACCCTTCTTGGTGGCGTAGTTGGCTAACGCGCTAGTCGTGTTGAGCTTGACTGCTGAGGTCGGGGAGATCGTGGTTCGAATCTCGGTCGGGTGAACTGGTGGGGGTTTTTCCTAAATGGTTTTCCACTCTCCTTCTACGTAAATGCGGGTTCACTTCCTCTAATTCAACCTTCCCAATTCCTAATCCATTAGGGTAATTAGTACTTAAGGCGTATAGCCCGAACGGGTAGTAAGACGCTGTGCTAAATAATAAATAAATAATATTTCTCTTTTATCTTAAATTAGAGACATTTATTAAAAAAAATTAATAAGATTTGTAAAACGAAATAATACTTTATTGCAGAAACACTACACGAAAGAGTACACATGAAATATTATACACCGTTACTGAATCATTGAGAAAATATGAACCTCTTTCTGTCCACTTAAGATCATAACACTCAATTCTATACTTAAAATATTAAGCCTATGTTAGTCCCGTCATTTTAAATTTCGAATCTAATCAGAATTTTGGCTAGTTTACTCAAATCGAATACTAATCTCATTACTTAAACAAATTTCTAGTCGAATCCGAATATAATTGTATACTAAATTTATTTAATTGAATATAATGCAAGTATTAAAAAAGTGATAAAATATTTTATTTCAAAAATAGGTGCAGAGATTAATCAAATAATTTATTTTAGGCTTACTATGATAAAGCTCCCAATCGAATCTGTGCTTAATATTTTATCGTGCTAAGTTTCTAAATTCAATCCAATAATAACATATTTCCAAAATTAACGATACACATTTTTGTAACATTTTATGTTTATTTAATAATATAATAAATAGCACTAATCTCAAAAGATGAAAAACCAATGACGATCACACCATATTTTTTAATCATAGTGCAAAAGTTTATTAATACTTACTAAAAGGTTGGACAGGCTACTTTTTTATGTATACAAAAATACAAAATTCACTCTACCGCACAACTGGTTTCCAATTTTATTATAGTAATTTATTAAGCACTTATGAATAATCTATAATTATTATAGATTCAAATTTTGAGCTAAACCCATCAAGTTTGAATCTAAAAGTCCTAATTATATATATTCGAAATATCGAATCTGAATCATTCAACATTTCGAAGTTCTGAAGGCTCACACACGCTTAAAATTTAACAACACAGAACTCATTATTATATACAAATTAGATTATTGGCCAAAATAAGCTCCTATATTCAGAAAATATTAGCAATTATTATCGAACAGAAAAAAAATGTATATGTTAATCTGCTTTGTTTCCCTATTACCGTTCATTTGGATTGTACACATACTCACTATTTAAACTAATGTGGTAGGGATGAGTAAGGTGGAATTTAGAGGTAGTGTACCAGTATGTGTGTTTAGAGAGAATGTAGAAATCATCTAGGGGGAAAAATCCACCCAATACACCCCCGGTTTTCTCCGTCATCAGAAGGCCATTCTATTGTGGGAGTGACTCCTTAGACCGTTCGATCACCGAAGCAGGTTAATAATCCCAAATTAATGGCACAACACAACAAACAAGCTTGACAACACATCACTTAACGATGCAACACGGACATATTAACATGTATGGGCCTTTGGGTTACGGAAATGCGAGGTCTTGAGGTGAAAACTTGGTCGCATCAACCATCGATAACTGTCCCATATTGTCACGCTGTGAGATTATGCAGATGAGTATGCAGATGAGGGAAATTAGCACTGGTTAGCCTAGCGGGCCGGGAATTGTTGACGGCTGGCCAAGCAAGGAGTGCGGGAGGTACGGGGGTGGGAGGTTTGAGCCTCCGAGGAGGGGAATTACGTCATTATCGGATTATAACACGAGTCGGCTTGTTACAGAAGTGTGTCCACTCTGTTTGGAAAGGAGGTGTGGGATAGTATGTATTAATATGGTGTGTACGCTACTTATAACGCATGCGATGGGTTGCTTGGTCTCATGTAGGCATTTGTCGAGCTCTCGCCTTAGGGTGAGTGCATGCCGAGGAGCGAGCACATCGCTCATCGCTCATGGAACAACCTGCTCATACCGAGTATATTGCTCATCACACTTCTACCCGGCCGGAGAAAACCAGTCTGCACGGAGAATTCCTACTGCATTGTTTTTTAAATTTATCTTTATTTTTTCATCAACACATTTTTAAATCAAATATTTTTAATCTTACAATTAAAATATTTATTGAAACAGAAAAAAAAATTGTGAGCAGTAAAGATGATAGTGATGACATGTTGGCAGCGGCAAAATTTACTTCTTAACCAGTACTAGATCTAGGCAGTTTAGTGCACATCCTATAACTATACACTCTACACTATAAACTAAACACTAAATATACTCTATACACTAAAGAGCATTAAAGAGAATAACAATCAGTTATCCATTTCTGATACCTCAATTTGAAAAATAATATTTTTTCTCTTAGCTCAGAAACTATTGGTTTTGTATAGGGCCTAATAGATGTATAAAAACAATTTTGAGAAAATTGATTTTATCGATTTTTGCACTTAAGTAAACTTCCCTTAATTTTAGGGTTAGATAAGTAAAATTCCCTTAATTTTAAGGTTAGATATCTAACTCCAAAAACTCCGTGGGGGAACCCTATGAAAACCCTGGATACTAAGTTTTAGCCTGATTGGTAAAATGGTTAGGCTGAGATACAGACACACAGACAAACGGACGGCATCGAAAAAAAAAAAATCTGGTCCAAGGGGTCATAAAACGTCAATATCCATCAAAATCTCGAATTTGATTTTTTTTTGCCGCTCACAACACTTTCTCTATCCGAGGGGTCGTGCGTGCGTGACATAGTAAAAGTCACAGTTCAAAACCTTTTCGCGACTCATTAAAAATCGGCTTGCTGCCCACCAATGGGTCATGACCAACAGTTGGATAACCACTGCTTTATGCCTACGTTACCCGGTGCCCAATCTGGTTCGATAACAAAAAAACAATCAAAAAATTAAATTCCGGCTTTGAGATGCACACGTTCGTGCAGAGGAGCTACTAATTTTTAAACTTCAGACCTGTGCGTACTGCTCATGATACTCTCTTTATTTTATTAATATATATTTATATTTATATATATCTTAAAACTGTGTAATAAGATTATAAAACAATCTATTGTCTACAAATATTTACATTAGTTTTTTATTTCCCTTACAGTGCATTCTGTTTCAGTTGCAATCTTCTACCAGTTCTTGTTAAGAATATATCGAGTATGGGGGTTTCTATGCCTCTTGTCCCAGATTTACGAGTACTTCAAAATACTATTTATTAGCTTATCTTTTATTTCACTCATCTTCTTCCTAAAATACACTCAGTCCATAGAAAAACCGAGCAAAACAAACGTCAAAGCAAAAGTCGATTTGATAAAAGAGCACCGCGCACATGGCACAACCTTTCACCAGCTTGTTTCTTGAGTCTGGTCGGAGTGAAATGCATGCACGCACCCTTAGTGTTTCCGGCCTATTCATGACAGGGAAGAAAACAAATCTTAGATCATCAGCACTTGGAAAATTACCTTGGTTCTTAGCGTTTATCCGAGTAATTTTAAACAGTAAGGGAAACTTTAGGTGATTCCTCGGGTTAAAATAATAAGGGTATTTAATAAATTTTCAAACATGAAGCTCTAATTCTCATCAGAAAGAAACTTACACATCCAACCCTCGTTCCAGAAGTTTTACAATGAAGATACTAACTTTGCTCGTTGGCCGTATAAAACATATATTGGGTGCTCTATAATTCTTTATACAAATTACCATTTTTAAAATTTTGAATATATATTAAGTAGGACCTAATCATATTGAATGTAAAATAATTTGTACTTATTATAATTGATTATTTTGTATAGTCACGCGCAGACCCATGGAAAGGTTGGGGGAAGGAGGGTTTGGGGTTGACTACCACCCTATACACTGAAAAGACCAAACTAAAAAGGGGGGACTTGTATCTATTGTTTAAGTAAATATAATTATGGAACATAATTTATTGATCTATGAAATCCACCTGTAGGGTTGACTTTACACATTTGGCGAGCCGATTTGGACTTGCCATTCTACTTCTAACTTTTTCTTTGTAGGCTTCATGGCATCTATTAACAAAACAAGTAAGGAGTTTACTTCTGAAAGGCCGTTTTCCCTACCATAAATCTACTATATAGTAGGATATTGGTAGGAAAAAAGACCTTTCAGAGAGTAATTCCTACCGTGAATGGAATATTTTCCCTACCATAAATCTACTATATAGTAGGATATTGGTAGGAAAAAAGACCTTTCAGAGAGTAATTCCTACCGTGAATGGAATATATATGTGAAACCTTGGTGTATTAATTATGCATTAATACATGGGCCTCTTTTATCGCTTTATATAGTTACTAAATTATACACCATATAATACGTGTGTGGGGGGCGAAATAATTACTAACTTACAAATTAACAATAACTGAAAAGTAAATACTCACTATCTAAATAAAAGCAAACTACATACTTCACTTTTTCACTTTTTGAAGATAACGCCACTCAAGTGAGCTCCCCCGGACGTCAGACCAACCTCAGCGCGTTGTCCATCCCTTTCCTCAGCTTAGATCGTTTGATTTTTTCCGACCCACCCTAAACTCCATTCACGGTAGGAATTACTCTCTGAAAGGTCTTTTTTCCTGCCAATATCCTACTATATGGTAGGGAAAAAGGCCTTTCAGAACACAATTCCTACGGTGAATGGACTTTATATATCATGCGGCACTTAGTTTTCCTAATTACATTTTACCCCCTCCTAACCTTCCTGCCCCCCCCCCCTCTAAATACACATTAATATATGACCTGTATTAACAATGAAACCAACATTTAAATATGCAAGAAGTTATCTTAACATTACCGTGATTGTAGTTTATGCCATGACAAAGAGCGTGTCATCAGAGTAAACATAGCTTATTTAAACTGTATCTGTGGGATGCTCTCGCCAACTTAGAAATCACACATATGCTACGTAGTACGTATCCCCCATGGTAATATATTTCTGTTGATTCTTAGTCAATGAGTTTTCTACTGAATGATGAGAACATTCACAGATAAATTTAAATAAACTGTGCTTACCCTGGCACCCCTTTGCGACACGCCACTGTTTAAATGTTTCACCTACCATCTCTTGAACGTTTCACCAAGTGACTCGCGTTCCTTCTATGCTTTATGTGGGAAATTTATCGGGCAGGAAACCAATGGATTGAAGTCAGTAGGTCCCGGGACCCAATAGTCTGGGCGTCCTCAATGCCTGCACTAAAAATCAAACAACCCAGTGAAACAAATGCATTTGGTATACCTATATTCCATTCACGGTAGGAGTTACTCTCTGAAAGGTCTTTTTTCCTACCAATATCCTACTATATAGTAGATTTATGGTAGGGAAAAAAGGCCTTTCAGAAGTCAATTCCTTCGGTGAATGGAATATATTTCTGCTCTTTTAAAATATTAATTTAAGGAAAGTCAATAAAAACTATTTTGTTACAACCATTCATGGACTATTTTTAAACATTTGTGGTAGACATTAAAGTTGAAATGCATTTATAATGGTTTTGTATGTTTGTGTTTGCTACTTAACACCGTTATAGACTCACCCTCCCTCTAAGGTCCACATGAACTCACCATGCACCTCTTACAAAAAAACACACACACACGTTGAATTCTATGAAAGCATGTAATTGTTGGTTTGGGAAATGATTTAACTCAAATTGAATAGGATTAATTGTTTGGACGTATTTCGAATTTTTTTTAGCTTTATTCTCGGAATGCCTAAAAAAAAGAGAGAGATTCTTCCCCCCCCCCCTTTACCCCCCACCCCCGAAGTAAAGTACATTTCATTGTTCGACGTGCACTAACTGTAATTAATGGCATTGATTCGCAATTGAACTTAAATTGGTTCATGGTTCCAGATTCTAAATAAAAGTAAAGTTTTTTTTCTTTTGTATTTATATAATAGGCCCTACCATACTTTTTCTATGCGCAAAAATAAAAAATAAAACTTTATTGACCAAAAAACTAACCACGAGGAAGGGAGGGGATTTTGTTCTTTTCTAACTTAAAATAAATTGTGCTGTTCTGGGGTATGATTGTATGTTGCTCCTAAAATTATGTTGGAGCTCTAGTAGAGCGCGAAACTATAGTAATAATTACATTGAGTTTCGATGCCTATATTTTCTGGAATCCTCGAATCTCCCCTAGGATTCAAGAGTCCCATCTCTAATAATTTTTATTTAATGTTATGCCTTGTGTCTAATTTCACAAATTTATACTTGTTACAGCAGTATAAACCATTGTATTTATTTAGCAAACTGGTGAATTCCCTCATCGCTCATAGTTTGAAGAGCGACTCGTTTGTTGAAAAAACAAAAACGAAAAAAAACAAACCATTCTAATGAACCATCGAATGCTACATATTCTTGATACGGTTCGCTGTGTCTGATATGCGCGAAATCTCGCAATATGAAATAATAATGATGTATCTTGCTGTGAGCGTGGAGATGATGGGACGTGTTTTTTTTTATAGAGGGGGAAGGGAGGAGCCTGGTACACCTTGACTTGGAAAAGTTGAATGATGTTTAAACTAGACCAGACCAGCGTGGGTGTGTAACTACAAACCAGCGCTCAAACTTTTCTTGGCAATGAATGGGGAATGAGTGTCATGTTTATCTCCATACACAACTTGAATGAGATAAATCTCTTCAGTGTATAAGTAAATTTGTATGAATGGCTTCTTCGGAAAGAAAGGAAGGGGAGGGAGAAAACAGCAACACTTTAGAAAGGCTTGAATAAATTGAAATTCTTTGAACTTTTATCTTTATTTTTTTTGGTGCCGCCCCTCACTATTTGTTCGGGCTATCCGCAATATTTTACTTTCTCGGTGGTAAAATAAATGATTTCAGTGCGATATAGATATGAAAGGACTTTTCTTTTGACAGTTATAAAAGTTATGTAAGCCAGGTCATGTGATCTGAAGCTCTCACATTTGATAGATAATATCAATACCTTTGAAATAGTACTAATAATAAAGTAAATTATTTCCGCTGTTTACCGTAAAAACAATATTTTTAATTTTATAAAATTTCCTTCATACCAGAATCCCATTAGGCTTATACCGTTTTGAACTGCTGGATGGTAAAAGTTCGATTTGTTTCCATCTGTGTTCCTGTTCTGTGAAATCATTAAAGCAGGCAATAACTATAGCAAAATTAATAAAAGTCTTCCGTAAAAGTACTAAGGGATATAATATAATGTTTTGAGAAATTAATTAACAATTCGTTGAAGTAAGTTTTAACTATGGTTCAGTGAATTTTAAATAAGTTATAGTTAAACTTTACACATAGATAATATACGATAAAAATTGAAAGAACATGTTGGTTAGAATAAAAACATAAAAATAAAAATTGATAATTAAAAACACATAGGTCTAAGATTATCCTTGCAGTAAACAATTATTATAACATTTGATTAGAAATGTTTTCGAATATTCAATCCTCAATTAACTAAGGAAATAAATTAATTGGTCAGTTTTTTTTATTGAGGATTTAGTATTCAATCAACCAAATAAATAATTTAATTTGTCATTGGAGGATTGAATATTCAAAAAACATTTCTTCCGCTTCCTTATTTAACCAATAACATTATTTTATTAGTTACTTATTGTCTATTGACTATTCAAAACATTTCTTATCAGATGTTATAATAATTGTCTGTTACAAGGATAATCTTAGGATTATGTGTTTTTTATCATAAAATATTAATTTTAATCTGTTTATTTTAACCAACAAGGTTAACTTAACCTAATTGTATGTTCTCTCTTTAATTATTCATTGTTTATTATTAATGTTTTTTGACCACTGTTTAGCAATATTTCAAATTCACTAAGAAATATTAAAAACTTGCTTTAACAATAATTGATTATTATTGATTAGTTTCTAAAAATATTATATTTTATAGCTTTCCTTACTAAAAATTAAATGTGTTCTTATTAAAACAAATTAAGGATTCAGGTGTCATCATAATAAAATGATTAAATACACATGAGACGTTTACAGGGTGTCCAGCGACCTGGAAAACATGGAAAACAGGGAATTGTCAGGGAATTTTCTTGGTCAGGGAAAAGTCAGGGAATTTTATTAAATTTCTACAAATTTTACATTTCGTCTATATAAAGCCTTATATTTTGATCCACAATAGTCAAAATAACATTTTTCTTCCAGTTAATACCTACCTGGAATCACTTACACACGATTGTCCATGTTGAGCAGACTAATATCACTTATCAAGGTCAACAAGTGAGTTTTGTGTCTTTCCACCCTTCTGCCACGTGTCTTTAGCCAAAGTTGAGTCATGATTATTCACATGCGCAAAATTTAACTAGGCCTACATTTTAAGTAGAAGTAACTAAGAATGACTCTGTCCCACAACTATTTTAAATCTTTCTTGCTTGAGGCAATCTTTTAATGGCTCAATACAATTTTACTGAAATCTATTTTTAACTTAAAATAGTCCATTTCCTCGGAGGCAGAAATTATTTAATCCCTTTAAAGAGTGATACAACTTCAGAATGTGTATGTATCCAGGAAAAAAATATACTATTAAATCTGTGATCTTAAAAAATTATTTTCGTAATATACGTAATATCAATAAATAGTGGTCGGTAAAAAGTAAATGGGATCTGGAAAACCTGGAAAAGTCAGGGAATTTAAAAATATAGTTTGGCTGGTCACCCTGGTTTACCAAGTAAACGTACACCTTCCGGAAAAGAAGCAAAATAAACCTTCCTGGTTCCACTATGTCGTAGCCCATAAGAAAGAACGCTAGTTTAATCAATCAAGGTAAGGCTGCTACTTATTAAGGTAAGCGGAGAGTCGGTACGTCAACGGTATATTTATTAATACCCTAGAATAATTTAAAAACATAATTTGACACTTTGAATAGTTATTGGATGAAGAAACTGGATCATTCCATTATACATCAGTTATATCCCATCGGTGGGAACTCGAACAAACGCCTGGCTTGATAACGTACTTGGGGAAACAGTAAAAATCTGAAAAAGTCAAGCATGTTAGGGAAAATTCAGGGGAATTTTAAAAGCCACTCAAATACTAAGATATGTCTACGATCTTTTTCGAAATACTATGTTGAAGAGCATAACAGTATTAACTTTGATTCCTGTAATTTTGTGAAGAGCACTGAAATATTTATCTTTGATACCTATTTTATTTTAAGAATCCATTTAATTTAAAAAACAAAAGTAGACTAACATTAATTATTTAAAAGTTTGCATATAAATACTGTGAAAAGGTTTGTATTGTTTTTTCCTTGTTTAGCCTAAAATATAATGTATTAAACCTGAAGAGATATCAGTCTCATCTCGTCCATTTTACCGATTATGTTGAGGTCGGGGCTTAAATTACAGCTGGGTGTAAGGAGGATTGTTTTTACAAAATATTTTCCAACTCTTCCCTCTTGGTGTAAAATACTCTTATGTAGATAGTCCTAACGGGTGGTAGGTAACTCGTGCTGCACAAAAGATGAAACCCATTATCAAAGTAAGGAATCCCTTCTTTGTGGTTGAACTCCAAAGAAAACAAAATTGCTCGTTTTTTCTTGTAGCACTTTACGAAAATACGAACAATTTAAGTTGTCTGAACATTGGCGCTTCCTCTAATGTAATTTCACTTCACTCTGTCCCGTGTCCAATTTTCTTCCCCTCTAACCCTCATCCCTTAAATGAAATGGCGGATACTTTCAAGAGACAATCAAAGGAAAAGCGGTGGAGTGCTAAGTTATTTGGCTCCTAATGGGCAACTGTATGTGTTTTTCATAGAGTATTTTGGTCGGATGTTCCCATGGGACCCTTCAGTCTCCTTGTCAAGTTCGGTGACAGCCTGTCTCTATATGTGTTCCCCCTCGGGTCCGGACATTTAAACATCACCAGTCATTCTTCGATGAACATCCATTATCGCCGAACGTAATGTTTTATAATCGAATGACTGTTATTCTACTAATGGGAATCGCGTTATATTATTCCCATTAATGAGTATTTTCTTGAAATTTTAAAAATTATTTGGTGTATCAATTGTGTATCTCAATTATTTTTTTACAACCTTCCTCTTCTACTCGTCCTGGCTATCCGCATATTTGCACCAGTAGAGTGGAGAAAGACGAGGAATGCAGAACTTAGAGGAAATATACCCGCATTGCCTTGGAGGAAGGGTGGAAAACAAAACTGGGATAACACCTACATCCGGCCGGGATTTGTGCCCTGACCCCTTGTCTCTAGCAAACCATACTAGACAAGGCTGATGCCTGTGTCCGCGTACTCGTCTTTTTTTAAAATCTGTATTTAAAGATAGTTTGTCCACGTAGATAGTGTTAAAGGCTCTGACTCGGAGTTCAAGTCTTGGCTGATTTGGGGATGATGAGACTCAATCGTCAAATAGGTTCACGATGTGTTCTTCCATAATATTTTCAGGCAAACGCCCTTCTCTATGATCTCGATGACCCTGTTGTAGGTGGGCTCTAGAGTTAGGACTTACAGAAAGGAGAAGGGATTTCGGCTTTCATCCTTTCATCCTTTCATCCTTTCATCTTTCACTCAATTTGTTTATTTATTTTAAATAAATCATCTTCTTCTTCCTCTCACTTAGATATGCTCTCGTCTCTGATGAAACTTTTTTTTTCTTTCATTCCTAAAGTTATTTAAGTTTTAAGGTTCTTATGCTTAAAATAGGCACATGTTGGTGTTTTTTTTTCAAATCCACCTTTCTTGTACGGTTCCTTAACATTATATAATTTAAATCATAGTAAATAGACTGACATTTTAATTTTTAAAACAATCGGCATTTCTTTATAATGAAATAATGAACCCAGTAAAACTACATATATTCCTCACTAAATGACAATATAAATTAATTCGTGCCGTCATTTTTTTTAAATTCAAAGAGTGTTATGGAAAAGCAGATTAGTCCACTGTTTCGTCTTTTACTAACAAAACAAAAAGTATTTGATGAAACCCAAGGGAATTATTAGTTTTACGTCCCTCTTTGATATTTAAATTATTATTTTTCTCTGCGGGGGAGATAAAGCGTTGGCGTACGGGTCAAAGGGCACACAACCCAAACCTCAGCAAAGTTTTTTTTCCCCTCTGTTTTGTTTTGTAAATTATTTTAGGTGTGTTTTCGTTTCACTGTATTTGTGCACAATTTGCTCTTTGCTTCGTTTCTATCTTCTTTTTTTTCCGTCCCCACTTCCTTCTTGCAGCTGGGAATAAATGCGAGGGGAAGATCATTTGGTTTCCCCGGGTCCAGCGCTTCCTCTTAATACCACCCCTTGTTGAATGGGAAGGTGTAAGGGAGAAGGAGAGTGTGGGAGGGCTATTTGGATGTATAATGAGGGTGAAACCTTCTCCTTCCACCTTTTACCAAACGACCCTTTTGTTTCATTCCACTATCCTTAAACTAACTGAGGCCAGCAACGTTTCGCTTTGGCTCTGATACCACCTCTATTCAACATGCGTTAGTATTATTAAAAAATTTCTCGTGAGGGGGGGAGGAAATTGAAGCTAACCCTTCCTAACCCCAGCGGGGATATTTTCTGGCTTCTGATTGTTATTTTCTTTATTTTTTGATGAATGCATATCGTGGTCCTATAGACCGTGCCATCAAGCATGGTTTGGTTACCTATACGAAGATGTTATCTCTCAGGAATGTAATCAGTTATATTTACGGCATGTTGTTTGTTATTGTTTATATTTAGTAATTCCTATCTATAACTATATAGAAAAAGAGTCAAATATCATGTGAAATTGGAAAGTTTTCCTAGCACTCAATGGCCCAACATACAATAATATTACCTAGCGCCTGTAAACTAGACTGTACCGGCTCGAGCGCGCGCGCTTGAAACCTAGAACCACTTCTATCTTTCATGGCGTGACGGTTGCTATGAGTGTTGAGTACTTACCGTGTATTAACGGCGTTTGCTGAGTCTGACTCAAGTTTTGCTAAACATAAGACAGAAAACTTAAAAAAAAAAGTATTAAAAAATACAAACATTCATAGTGATCTACTTTGCTATGATACTGAGTATACCTGGTCGCGCCTATTAAAAATATTGCACTGGTGTTACACCAATCATTCATGTCCTTCGCGTATGGATATGGAAATGTTTGTTTACTTCCGGTCTCAGGTTAAGCTGAACCAATAATAGCTACCTTTGATATTTTTTTTTTTTGGGATTATAAAGTTGATTATTTAGGTTTTATTAAAGTTTTTGTTCAAAACATTTTTATTATACATTGATCTAATACAACTTTTTTCACTCTTAGAAATTTACATTTTGCACCTAGAGCTGCGTCCAGATTAGCGAGCAAAACCTCATCATTCAAGCGAGCGATATTTTGCTTCATAAAGTTATGTACTTCGGTGGATGACATACGCAATAAACAGAGAAAAATTAATTGGACGCCGTGGCATAATTTGTTCACACCTTGCAACAAAAGAAAAAAAAAAGACAAGACAGGCAATGGTAGTAAACTTAAATGTATTTAAGGCGAGTGGAATATAGTGGAAAAAGAGTGTTCCACTAACTTCGATATAAAAAATTAGAGATCAATACAAAAACTTAAGTTGAATGTCACCAAGTGATTAGGCATCTAATTATTTTGATTGGGCCAAAAGTGCAAAAAAAAAAGTTTTCTTTTAGGGTGAAATGGAAGGGCTGAGTAAAGTGCAAAAATATCGCTTAATTTCTCAGATTATTCCGAGACTTTGAAATATCGCAGTAGCATGGGGCATTTCTTTAATCTTGTGGGTCAAATAAATTTCTATGTTTGTATTGAAAGAGATTTAATAAACATTAGTAATTTATTTATTAAATTATACAAATTTGGCTTTTTCCTCCTTGTGAGTGGGATCACATTTTTTTCAGTACAAACATTGGATTTTATTGCAAATAAAGGTATGTATTTTCTTTTTTCAAATTAATAAACTAAATTGAACTATCGTAACTATTCAAAAATGTTAGTAGGCCTGTACATTAGTTAATCAATGTTCTGCCGGGAAATATACAAACCTTTATAAAAGTATATTTTCTTTATTTTTTATTTCTAATAAATTACGCACTATATAATAAATATCTGTTGAAAATTGCATTTAAGCACCTAAGTGGCTTGTTAACCATAATATGTATTTAATTTTTTTACTGTATGGGACAAATGTAATAATAAACTAACATTACACAATGTAAACTATACTGGGCATGTTTGAATCTCCACTCTACTGCCCTTGACAGGGTTATCTGTACTCGAACCCTGACCGTGTGCATTGAGGGTGATTTTACACTTGTAGATTTCATTGGAGTAGGGGAGACCGGGGGTGGTTGTCACACTTTTTCTATATCAATTTTTTAAATTTTTATGGTAAGTTATAACTCAGTTTTCTTAACTGTATTAGAAAACTGGAAGTTTTGGGCAGCTTAGGAAAAAATATTGTTGTTCTGGAATAATTATAAATTCATGAAATTTCAGTCCAATTTTTTTTTGCAGAGTGTGACAAACTTACCCCACTCCGGGGATGGTTGTCTCAAGCATCGGTGTTGGTTGTCTCAGCTCTTTTAAATGCATAAAATTGCATTTTACAAACACTCGCTACAACTACGACCTTTTATAATACCGCACTGACTACTATAATCCCTTTCATAACCCTAAAATAAGGAAAGGATTTATTAAATTGTATGTTAAATTGATGCAGTATCACGGGAGAAAAACACATTTTATTACAAAAACTGTTATTATGCCCTAAAATATCAAAATTCTAGGTCATATTAAAAATTAAATCCCTACAACAACAGATAAAATAAAATTCTCCACCAAAACTACATAACTCACGTAGGCTTACACTTAGATAATATAATGTTATATACGTAATTGTCTAATATAATACCAGCAAATATATAATCTACTGTGACCTTAAATTGCTGCACCCTCATAAGAATAAACTTAAATGAAGCTTGCATCAGCATAAAGAAATAAAATAAATGTTATTTTTAACAACTGTTACTTAAAATTGTTAGGTTTAGGGCCTACACACAAATATTGTTTCTAGATTCTCAACTAATCATCACTTACATCTGACATGCCAACAGTTATGGCAAGTGTAAACACGATTTCCCGCGGTGCACTTCTCATGAGACCATCCCTTGCATTCAATACACTGGACCCACGTTTCTTTCGGCTTGCTGTTAGAAAAGGGTTTTACGCAAACAAGACAGAAGCACTCTTCTTCGTCTTCACTGTCACAGCTATCCTTTTTACTGTCCTTCCTTATTTTTCTTTTAAACTTATTGTCTTATTTGTTATTAAATAATTGCCTTTTGCATAACGTTGCTTTCTTATTCTTTTTATCTTTCCTGGTTTTTTGTTGGTCTTCTAAGATTTTTTTCACGGGTGTATCTGTTAAGATTGACGTATGTATTTTACGGGCATTGTTATGGGTAGTTTTCCGAGCACCTGCCTTAGGAAATGGATGAAGTTTGTCGGGAGGAATGTGTAGAGCCGGATTCATAGGCCTGCCACTGCTAGAGGGATCTTGGAGATCTTGTTGAGGACTTTCTGGAGGGTTGGCCTGTCTCTCTGGAAAAATAACTTCACTGGTGTGGCAGTATGATGCAGCTGGACCCGAGATACTGCCATCGATATTTTGGTCTTCAGGCTGAGGCCTATCGGTGACAAAACTTGGCGCGAAGTTGAAACCAGCACAAATGTTATTTGACGTCATTGCAAGTGGGTAGGCCCGGGATACCACCGTGGGAATATCATAAATTGCCATAGTCTTTCCCGAATTATAAAGCATCCAACTGTCACAAGCTGAATTCATAAATTTCTTCAGTGGTCCAAAAACAGAGTGGTCTAACGACTGCAATTTATGACTACAATGAGGTGGAAAAGAAAGCATCACAATCTCATTTTCTTCGGCATAATTTAGATCAGCAACACTAAGGTGGGACCCGTGATTGTCTAACACTAACAACACTGGTTTCGCACATGTGCTTTTGTGTGGTTACGGAAATGCTTAAGAAATTTCAAAAAATGGATTTCTTGCATCCATCCTGAGGGATTTGCTGCACCCTGCGAACCAACTGGGCCATTTATAATAAAATGGTCTCTATAGTTAACCCGTGGAAATATAAAAAATGTGGGATATGATTACCAATTGCGGATACAGCACACACCATCGTCACAAGAGAACCTCTCTCAGCTGACACGATACTGCCAATTTGCCTATATCCTCGCCGAGCTACCACTTTGTCAGGAGTTTGGACTGTAGTCACGCCAGTCTCATCCATATTCCATATTTCATGGGCCTGGAACTTATGTCACGTCATTACTTCAGTCAAGTTGTTGAAAAATGAATCCACATTCGTTTTATTAAAACTAGAAGCTCTAGCCAAACTGGTTGCCTCAGGTTTTCTAATGGACAATGTTGGGTTTCGCTTCAAAAAACTAGAAAACCAATCGACCCCAGCAATTTTTTTTTAGTCCATGATTGCGGCATTTTAATTTCATTAGCTACAGCAACTTCATAAGCAAGATTTCTTACTTCTTTAGGAGATAGCCCGAAGTAAATGTCTTAAGCTTGAATTACATAGGCTACAAACTCCTTTTCCTGCAATTCACTGAACACCTGACGATTTTTTTGATAACCAACAGGAATTGATGGGACAGTCCATTGGTCGTCATTTAATTCACTTGGGGATATCTTTTTGCAGTATCGAGCAAGGGTTCGATAGTTAATGTGAAATTCGTTTGCAGCTTGTCTGATAGATTTGTGGTCACGAAAAACACATCTCACTGCTGTTAATATAACACCAGGAAGGGTTTCACCACGCTTAGTTTTTTTTTTGAAAGCCCGAAGCATTTTCCACGTGCCAAAATCTGTAAGGATAAAACACGAAACTTAGATGGGGTTGGTTGTCACATGAGACAATCAGCCCACGCCTAATTGAGACAACTTGCCCCATCCCGCCATTTTGTGTAAAATAATTCGTGGAGACTAAACACAACATCTTGACTTAAAAATCAACACCGCAATCTTTGCATAAATATGTGCGTTCAAACCGTGTTAAATGTCGCAAGAGAAGTAAACTCTGACAAATATACAAAAAATAAAAAGTAGGGTCAAAAAAGTTTACTCGCCAATTGAATTTGTGAAAAATTATCTGTAGCGGAAGAACAACTGACAACACTCTCGTGCAACCAACAGCAACTAACCAAGAAATAATGCACCTAACTACACTATATAGACGGAACACGTGTGTCGTCTATCAGCCGAGCAATAGACTTTGTAACAACCAACCCATGTGACAAACATCCCCGGTCTCCCCTATTTCCACACCCTTTACGGGCTAATGTAGGTGAATTTCCTCCGAAAAACCCCCCCAATCCTTAAACCAATGGATTAAGTCATATTATATAACCGTGTGTTGAACATAATAAATTAAACGACGCCAGCAACACAAGATCCAATATTATTTTAATGTCTAACCCCCAACTGTGGACCCGCGGATAAAGGCGTCAGTGTCGCCTTACTATGCATTATGTCAATGTTGAGGTTTACAGTTTAAATTCCGACCAGGTGCACAGAGGTGGATTTTACTAAATATTTTCTTTCTCATAAGAATCAGCACTTATTTATTGCCAACATTAATACCATTTTACCGTATTATTTGTGTGGTTTTATAGTATTTGGAAAGGTGACCTGGTGGTCTAGGGGTAAGGTGTCGAACTTCTGTGCTGGGGTTCGGGGTTCAATCCTCGGTCTTGGCACAGATTTATCTGATTACCAAACCCTTCCTTCACCTCTGACAAGACATATCGTGTATGTGGGTAATGCCAGGCCTCCACCGTGGTTCGGATTCCACGTTAAACTGTAGGTCCTCCATTTAATCTCACAATCACCCTACAATTACACATTAACTGTAAGTGCGTATAACCCGATCGGGTAGTAAGACGCGGTGGTAATAATAATAATAATAATAATAATAATATAGTATTTGATAATATCTCTCAAAAGTGTTAGCTTCAGATCACATGACTTGACGTATGAATACGTGCAAGTAAATTTAGTACAGGCATGTCAAACTCACCCACGGGCTTTATGATGAACCATCATGGAATCCTTATGATGAATCATTATGAAACCTGACCTAATTCTTTTTACTAACGTCAGGGAAATACAACATTTTGGAAAGTGATATGTGTATAGGTGTATCAAATCTGAACTCTTTCTTCGACAGAGATCGATTACCAAAATTTGTTGAATTTGCCCACTAAATATGTGCAATATTGACAACACATTATGCATAGACATAGTCAAGTCTCAAGGACGGACGCACATTTGTCATCAATTATCATAAAAGTGACTTTGGCATGAGATTTAAAGTCCGACATTAACACCATATTAACACCATTGTTGCTAAAACAAGGCTTCAAACTTTTTATGACATATAATAATAATATTTAGCACCGCGTCTTACTACCCGTTCGGGTTATACGCTTTAAGTACTAGTTAATCTAATGGATTAGGAATTGAGAAGGTTGAATTAGAGGAAGTGAACCCGCAATTGCGTGGAGGGAGAGTGGAAAACCATTTAGGAAAAACCACCCCCAGTTCACCCGACCGAGAATCGAACCTCGATCTCCCCGTCCTCAGCAGGCGAGCTCAACACGACAAGCGCGTTAGCCAACTACGCCACCGGGGCTTGTTTTATGACATATACTATCATTGTTTTATATAGGGGTCTTCTTTTATTTTTGCATTAATAAGATAATACGCTGGAATTATTTTTACTTTGGATAATGACATCAGATATTTTTTTTAATGTGGCCTCTCAGTTCAGTATTTTTAATGTTCAATGTGGTCCTTTGGATCGAATTAGTTTGACATGCCTGATCTAGTTCTCTCTCTCTCTTTTTTTTTACTGTTGGATGCCCAATCGTAATAAAATGGTGGTGTATATCCACGCAGGTGCGGATATATTTCATCTAGGATTTTATCTGCCTCTTCCCAAACCAATTTGCTGTAAATATGTCGGTAGCCCGGGAGGGTAGTAAGACGCGCCACATACAAAAAAAATCGTCACTATTTTATTGTTAAACTAATGTATCCCACGGTGGGTCACAACACCTTTTAGTTCACGGGTCTGTCGCCGCGTTTATTTTCCCCGTGATTCTGTTTTGGAACTAAGACGTATTACATCATTCCCCGTTGTGGGCGCTAAATCATCAGTCAAACGGACAGTATGGTGTGCTCTGCGGCTGATGCTACCGGTGTTTACATTCACTGTGTTCTCTCTCGTGTTCGGGTGTCACAGAAAGTTTTGAGGGGCCCATTTCGGGTCACGTGGGAGCACTAATGGAAATATAACGCTATCGTTCGTCATAACTTTAACTTTTAGTTACACTTTTTTTTCCGCTTCATTCGTACAATCTGTTCATAAAAAAATGCGGATTATGTGACCCTATAATGTACTCTGGTTTGAATACTTTCTTTAAACATCGTATACAAGACTTTTTACTTTTTCATATAAAGAGAAAGTATTGTAATCTTGAACATTATAGACCTTGATATAATGATATTCTTTACCTTTTATGTGTGTCTGAACATAAAAAAGTAGATTTTACAATTATGTGTGTCTCTCTTGCTGTCCCTGTGACACAGATCTTAAACAGTTTGATGGATTTCATTCAAACCTGATATTTAGTTTCGGGATAAAATTATTTTAAAGGTAGTTTACTGATGACCTATGTTTGAAATAGTTGATTTAAAAAAAAATTAGCTCAATCACTTTTATTCATAATTGGTATTTGTAGACTATTTTATATAATAATAAATAATGTTTGTTGGTTCTAAAATATAGTAGTTTACTTATGACAAATTTTAGAAAATTTGAAATATTTTGAAAATTGGCTTTCAAGATTGACTTCAAAATTGGGAGGATGATTTTTCATCCACCTATCCATATCCTGATCTAGTCCTTTCCAGTCCACCTCATTACACCATATATCTTTCAGGCCTATTCTAATGTTATTCTCCCATCTGTATCTAGGTCTTCCCAATTATCTCTTCGCATTGGGTTTGCCAGTCAATACCCTAAACAAAGTTATAGATATAGAGCCAATTTCATAGTCAAATTTAGTACGCCTCAAGTGCGGCGCTACACTAAATACAAGACGACACTTACCTAAACTCGAATGGAATGGGCCGTTCTCGCATAGGAAACTGGCCCATCCCATTCGAGTTATAGGGCCAGTTTCATAGTCATTTTTAGTACACCTCAAGTGCGGTGCTACACTAATTAGATGACGACACCTACCTAAACCAGAATGGAATGGGCCAGTTTCCTATGCAATAACGGCCCATTCCATTCGAGTTTAGGTAGGTGTCGTCTTGTATTTAGTGTAGCGTCGCACTTGAGGCGTACTAAATTTGACTATGAAAACTGGCCCTAAGTAAGTGTCGTCTTGTACTTAGTGTAGCGCCGCACTTGAGGCGTACTAAATTTGACTTCGAAACTGGCCTATAGTCTCTTCCATTCGCATTGCATGTCTCACTCACCTTAATCGACAAGATTTGGCTAGCCTAGCAATGTCTTGTGATGGACACCGGGTATGAAACTCATCATTATGTAACCTCATCTACTTCCCAGTAGCCTAATCACTTTTTTTACCAAATATATTCCTAAGCACATTGTTTTTGAATATCATACATTCATTTTCGCCATTTAAGGAAAGAAACTAGTATGTTTCACAACCATAGAGAACAACTGGTATAATGATTGTTTTGTACTTTCCGAGTCTTACATTCCTTGACAGCAAGCAAGTGATTAAAAACTCACTGGTTGAGTAATAGCATGCATTGCCCGACTATTATTTTTATTATTATTTCTAATTTAAAATTATTATTGCTAGTTAAAATTGTTCCTAAATATTTGAACTCATTAACCCTGTCAAATTATATGTTGTTCGCAGTAATATCTCAAGTATTGTCCTTAATCTGTGTTCTCTGTGTGATCATATTCATTATAGTGTTTACTCCTAAACCCATTACCTTTATAGTCTTTGGTAAAATTTCTTCATAAATTTATTGCCAGACCTTCCTTGTTATCGCTCAACAAAGGTAAATCTGCCTCTCCAAATAACTGCTTTGCATTGTTTAATGTGAATTTTTCTTTGATGCATAACCCTTATAGCATATTCTAAGGATAGATTAAAAAGTAATGCGGAAAGGCATCTCCTTATGTATCCCCTATATGTATTTAGAAAGTAGGGCCTATCTGATAAATGACATCCAACATGTACAATGCGACGCGTTGTTATCTTAACTAAAATTTCCTCTAATTTATTTCTTTTAACTGAATCTTAGGCATTTTAAAAATCTATATAGGATACAAAATTTATGGGTGGTTTACAACTAACTTATTATTTTGGGGGGTAAAGGGGAGGTGTGTTCGTACCTTATTACACCAGATGAGAAAGTTTGTACGATTGTAATGTACCGGTGCCATTTATTTTCTTGTTAATCACTTTGACTTCTCATGTATGTTAAGTTATCAAAATGATAACACATTTTGAAACTTATAGAATCGAGCTATATAATTATATATATCCAATTTCTATGGTAATACCTGGTATTACTTATTCGTACGTACGTACGCGCGCGCGCGCACACACACACACACACACACACACACAAACAAACACATATATGTATATATATGCATATATATATAAAAAGCGCGCATGAAATAAATGGCCGCCCTCGATTAAATCAGTTAAAATGATAAATAAAAATTTACTGATATGTTCCCTTCATCTCGCGTTTTTTTTAACAATCTATAAATGACAAATATTGATGTTGATAGTAATTAAAATTATAATGTTAGGGCTACGTTTCTTTCATCACGTAACTATCTGCTTTATTGATTAATTTAAACACACAGGACGAATAAAGTGATTCGACTGTGAACAAAAAGTGAAGGAAGGGGGTGGTGATAAAGTGAAAACCCTAGCTGGTCTTGTTTTTAGATCCAAGTTCATTCGTAAATAGTTTATTGATTAATTCATTTGGTTCAAAAAGTGTCCGTTAAATACTCCCTAGTGAAAATAATTTAAAATATGACACTCCAGACGATTGCAGCACGAGAAGTGCGAATGTTTATCTTCCATCATCCATCTTGTGTAATTTATTATTCGAGTCGCTGTCACGTGTGTGTGTGTGTGTGTGTGTGTGTGTGAACTGTCTCCAGATGATCGTGAAGGCCACAGTACCTTTGAGGCTCATAACAGAAACGAACGGTGTAACCTGAAGAATGGAGATCGGAGATGTGTGTGGGTGTGGGTGTGTATGTGTGTATATATATATATATATATATATATATACACACTCACTCGCACAAGAAAGCTACCAAGAGAAGTCTCGTACCAATGTGTCCATTGGGAATCACCACAATAGTCGCTGTGAGCTCAGCGGGGAAACAAACTGTGTAAAAAATAGCACAAAAAAATAAACAAGACAAGCTTTTAACATTTTCTTCCCAGATCAAGAATGAAGATAGAAGAAACAAAATATATGCAGTATTCTTACTAGTATGAACGATATTTGTATGTGTCTTGAAAGAGGGATGGACTAGAAAGATGAAATATAGAAAATAAAAAAGTGATTATGAATAAAGACGGGGGAAAAAAATACTTTATCTTACGGTGGTCCTACAAATATGAACAAAGTTTTTGTGTTTGTGTGAGGGATAGAACGGAATGAAAGAGAGATAAGTGTGGTGAAAAAAAAGTTTGCATAAAATTCACTTTTAAACTCTGTGTCATTTCAGCTTGGATAACACAGTCAAGTGCCCGTCTCAAAAATCCACCGTCCTGAAACGTCGTGTCGTGTCTCGGTTTTCTGTATTGTACTTTAGAAGAACATTGGAATATAAACCAGTGACGCCATTCGTCTAATTGTTTTTAATACAACAAACTCAAAAAATAATTATTTGAAAGTAAAATTACCTTTTTACAAAAATCGTCACATCTTATTATCTGTTCATTTATGATAATTACTCTAATGGGGTAGGGATGACGAAATAAACATTTTAGAGGTAATCTACCCGCATTTGTCCACAAGAAGAGTAGGAACCTATTTGAGGAAAAGTAGATCCGACCTAGATTTGAACACCATCTCTCCGTCATCAGCAGGCCAGTATAACACTTACGTCTTAGACAGTTTGACATTGAAACTGATAAAATGAACTATTATTAAACTAATCCCACTTTGCAGTAGACCTCACTTTGATAAGTTTTCATGTTCGAATAAAATAATGTATTTAATTTCCGCACAATCGGTTGTGGGGTGGGATCTATATATACTTGTTTTTTTAATTTTCTTGCGCCCCACGTTGATAATCTTTTCTATTTTATTAATGTTATTGTAAATGTATTAATAGAATCCATTAAAAGTGACAGCTGCAGATAACATAATTGTACATAAGAATATGTGCAAAGTAGATTCAAGGACCGGCTACACGGATCCGCACCAGCTCGAACTAACCGTCGAGAGATCATTGCTCCGCACTTTTGCGGTGCGGTGCGGACCTTTTAACCACCTACCACTGGAAATAAATGTTCGGGAGCTTCCGAGCTTTGTTTTCATGCTCACCACTAAGCACCGTAGGGATGGGCGAAACAGTGATTTTACGATATCGGTGATCACAGTGGCCTTGAATTTAAAAGCGCAGTGATTTATACCAGTGATTGGCAGTCACTGTGTCAACACTTGTAAAACTAGACATTTCTTTCCCAGTACGTGTGACGCTGTGGTCATTGTTCCAACATTACGTACAAGATAAACAATATTACATACAACATTCCATTCGGCTCGGCTCTGTGTAGCCATAGCTTAAAGTAACTTTTCCTAGCTGTCAGAAAAAGTTCTCCCTATTGAAATTTGACTTTAGTCTATGGGTTTCTTTTTTTCTCGTTTGTCTCTAAGGTAATTCTTCTCCCTCCCACCTCCACCCCTCCACGATATAATTATATGATATATGATATAATCAGACACGTTGTTAATACAGTAGCGTGTGTAGGCTACCTAACTAAGGGTTCCGGGTAGAATTTCTCCTTTACTTTCACAGTAAGGATTGAAAAATTGTTGATCCCGGTGGTCATAGGGTAAAGTGCTCGTCTCAGGACCGGAGGTTCGTAGTTTCAAACCCACCTGGGGTCGATGCATATTTCTTAAGCGAAATAAATCCTTAGCACCTCTTCCTTCTGCAGGGAAGTGAAACCGTTGGTCTAATTTCGATTGTGGAATGTATGTGAAAATATCTTTCACGGCAAAATATGTAGGCCCTTTCCCTCTCGCTCGTAGAAATTATCGTGTGCTGATATACTAAGTCTGTTCAGAAAGTGAACGTTAAATACCTTAAATAACAAAACAAAAAGTGTATGTTTTTCAAGCACGCGTTCATTCTCTCGAGATTCCATCAGTAGAAGAAAGGGTGCGGTGAACAACAAAGAGACCGAGAGCTGGGGATGATTATGATGGGAGCTGGAGGGAGGTTGGTAATGAGCCAGCTTTGATGTTTAGCTTTTATTTCATACTTACAAACAAACAACTTCTTGGTTATGAAAGAAGGCATCTTGAAGAGAGAGATTTTTTTTATGGAAGGATATTTTGTCGAAAGAAATTGGTCACGACAGCTGCAAACTTGATCTTTGAAACCCAACTAAACATTTGCGTGAACACCGTTATTACCTTCAAGGTTGGTTGCACGTATAGTGGGCCTGATACGGGGTTTGATCCTAGCCGGGTGGTCTAGGTGAATTTTTTTATCCACTATCCTGGTGGATGCCGGTGAACTAGTTTATATTCTATCCTTTTTTTCCTCACATGTCGAGGGTTCATGAGAGCATTCTCAATCTTCAACGTTTTATTTAAATTATAATTTTCCTTATTATTATATTGCGTCTACGAAAGCAAGCCAGACCATCAACAGTTTTTTAATTAATAGGCTTGGTGCACATATTTAATCTTACATGTAGTGTGTAGTTTCTCTTTACGAGTCCTTATTTTAGGTTTACTTTATCAAATTATAGACTGTCTATAATTTAATAAATTATTGCACTAGAGAAAATTTTCAATATCGAGATTATGACAAATCTTTACGTTCTCTGTGCCCCTGAACTCAAAAGAAGTGGTTCTTACATTTATATCTTGCCGACTGTAAGTGTATCTGTACCTAGGAATTCAACCGATACGGCATAAAGGATTCCATTCAAACTTGACATTTGGACATTATGGTCACACTTTATGGTGAAATAATTATTTTAATTCTAGCTCAAGAATCAAGATAAGTTTATTGATGACTTGATTATAAAATCGATTCTTAGAAGAAAAAAATTCAAAATTTATATACAGAAAATATTTAACATATTCCTGTTGGGGGGTTTTCGGGAGGGGGGGGGGATCAATTTACCCAAATATTTATGATTTTATCGTAACCTTTATTTTACGTGTATTGTGGTACGTCATGATGCCAATACTTTAGCTTACTGGCCAAGCGGTCCAACCTAAAGAACTAACTAAGATTTCTTTCAAACGAATGTACAATACTAATTGTATTCACCTTGAATGGCTGCCAATTAAAAGTTGTAAAAAGTACCTCCTAGTCCATCTTAAAATCTGGCCCTTGAGGTCAGAATTTGCAACACACTCAGCAATACATAACACCGATTGCGGCAATTTTTTTTAGCTTATTTCGATTTCCACGAACACGGTCTAAAATAAAGAAACGTATTCGTCTGTTAAAAATAAAAGAATATAATAAGAAAAGTACTGTTGTTGATAAAATAATCTTGTGATGTAATCAGATTGGTTCGTTGAATTTATTTTCGTTTCTTGGTCAAAACTTTGTTGTTTTTAACGTCCGTAATGTGTGTGAAAGAGAGGCTGTTCAGGAAGACGTTTTCATTTCCTGTTATAAAGGAGTGGGAGGGGGAAAGTGTTGGGCGGGGGAGATACGTTAAGAGCGTCGTAGTAAAATGTCTCCTTGGAGAATAATTTCCACACCAAAAGACCCGAAACATTTGTTTTAGGATGGTTTTTTTTACTCGTGCCATTACTTTGTCTTCTTCCTTCTAGGACGATGTCTGTGATGGTTGTGAGAGGGGGTGGGGGGGATTTCTTCTCAAGGTGTGCCCAAGAGAGAATCGGGGGGAAGAATAGGCGAATAAACAGATAATTTATGTAATCGTAAACTACGTTGAAGAGCATCGTATTTATTCCGACAAATGTTGTAATGTCACGAACGATTGAAAAACTTTTTCAAAATTTTAACTCTGAATTTTTGACAAGTCATTTCGAAGCACAGCTTGTACTGTTCGGACTCAATTGTAACTTTAGTCTTTCAAAGCCATTGAGTATTAAATTGAAAATTCCAAAACGATGAAAAATAAAAAGCCTTGTTTTAGTGCTATGAGAAGTGAATATATTTCAAGAAAGGTCGTCAGCCATCTTTATTTGTCCTGTACTTGACAATAATAATCTACACTGTTTGCACTTTCGAAAACATTTTGGCTTGGATCGTTGGGAAAGTAGGCTTAGTGCCAGTTTCATATAGCTACATTTTCCACTGATGGGGAGGTCAGAGTTTGAATCCTGGCTGGTGTAAAGGGGGGTATTCTTCCTAAACTGACTACCACTTGTCCTTCACAAACATGTGGATTCATTTTATCTCTACTCTATGCCTTCCTCATCCTTACCCTATTAGTATCATTTAATGCATTTAGCCTGGACAGGCGATGAGATGCAATAAAAAAAGAAGAAAAAAAATACTAATTATTAATTAATCAAGTGTCCGCCAAATTTCAAATTTGAAAAAAGTACAAACACAGTATCTTCGACAAATTACATGCTCCCCACAAAATATATTTGTGAGCGCGCCACTGGCTTGGACTGTTTAAGAATCTTGGTTCTCGTTCCTTAACTTTAAAGAAACTTGTAATTTCTTTTTTCCTTCGTGGCCATCTGGCCTGGTACGTTAAACGGCGCACGCGTGCACTTCATTAGCTTCTTAATTACCTACTCATTATCTCTAGCCTCTGTGCAATGTTAATCAGTGTAAGATCGATGTCACTTGTATCAAAGTTTTTGCGCGCTCGCCGCCCTACGCCTCTCTTTTTTTTTAGGTACAACATCACACAATATAAAAACAAATGATTGATGATCAGTTAAGGAAGTTACCTAGAAATCTAATTAATCAAGTTTGTACCACAGCTGGAAGTCAACTTTTCACCAATATTTTAATAGTTTGAACTTATGTAGAAAAGCTTTTGATGTTTTTATTCCTCCCGACACTTGTAGCTCTTTTTAAAAAGACAACGAAGATGTATTTTAGTTGCTCGGTAATTAATATATATTTATATAATATCCTTACATTTGTTCTCAGTTCACTTAGATTGCCAGAATATTCACATTTTTATTCATGTATGGACAAGGATTAATTAACTATATAGCTTTTACGGTTCACCCTCTCTTGACTGTAATTTTTTTTTAAATTTGAATAACGTAATTATATATTGAGAATCTAGTTTTAGATATTATTCTACCAGCGAATCAGCTGCTATTGCTGCCTACCTAGTCTATTTAGCTATGCTATTTAGCCTATTCATATTACATTAAACATTTTGGTACAAATTGTTCCCTCAGCTTATTTTACTAGTTATGTATCATAGTACCCAGTTAATTCTTATACATAGAATTGTCCAACGACATCGAAGGTTATACACTTTAACGTGTAATTTCGCTACAATATCGTCATTATCCGTGGGAGGTGCACTGCTTATAGCTTACACGGATTCTTCTAAGTGTCCCCATAACATATACTCGTATTTTACCCGCACCTAGTTCAGGTGTGACGAGGAGGTCGGGGTTTGAATCATCTCCGTGTGTAATGAGGGAGGTTTTTCAAAATTCTACTTTATTTATTCCTACTACATTCACGTAATCTTTGTATGCGTATAACTTGATCGCGGAATAAAACATGGTGGGAAAACAAACAAAAACGTTCGTTGTTTTACATTTTTATTTCTTTTAATAAGGAATCGTGCTCAGAAGAGAATCGAGTGATACACTGTGTATAGCAAGGCTTTGAATGCTGGCGTCTTGTTCACAATGACTTTATCGGAAAATTGGATTTTTTTCTATAGAAATCCTATAAAGACCAATAGCTTTTCAGACATATTGTTAATACTTGCAGATACTACCTATCAATCACTATTTTAAGATTTTATAAGTTTTATTTTTCTTAAGTCAACCAAAAACCCTTATATATTCACAGCAGATGTAGCGATATGGTTTCATATCTAAAGTCGTACCGAGATAGACTATAATTCGTTTCGTTACCGAAAGATAAATTGCATTATTTGGTGCTTCCGTTTTCTTAAAGCCTAGAGCGACAGTTATGCTGAATTCGTGTAGAGTATGCATAACTCGGTACTCCGTCGACGTAAGATCCACAAACAATTCCAGTAATAACAGCAAAAACTATCAGAGATGCGAACGAGACTGGTAGAATAAAGTCAAACGGTATATTACAATTGATGTAACTCTTTAGGGTGGTAGGATTGCCGATGATTGAGAGTTTTACATCGCTCGAGACTTCACGTCTCAAGCATTGACTTAAAGCTTCGAGCTCATAAGTACCCGAAGGAACGATATGCGTTTCTTCACCGCAATATAATCTAGTATTACGTTCATCAATACTCGGTATGGAATTGAACGTTGACAGATGAATAAAACCGCTAAACCATTCTTCATGATGATTTTCTTCTCCAAGTAAATTATGCGGAATGTAACTTTCTTTCAGATTCAAGCTCTGACTTCACAACGTAAGTTTCATAAACATGTTTCACCACGACGAGTCATCAGAACGAGTATAGACAAATAAGTCCACAAAATACGGTATCCTACTCTTGATACGCCGTTTAGATTTATAGAGGATCGGTATTCCTCCGAAATATTGTAAGAGTTCGAACTTTGGTCTTAGATGGCCGAAACTCAAAGCATTCTACAAGTCTTCCTTGTCATTTATACGCCACCAAATGCGTACTCTTAATGCTATCTCTATCGAGATTGTTAATGGCACATTATTTATTCCATTGTGATCCAGTGGATACAACGTCTCTCGCGAAAACTCCTTTAAAATTTGGACTTAGCTTTTTGGCGTAATTAACTTCAGATTTAATCGCGTGTGCTACAGTACAAGCTGGGATTTTTTTCACGCAACTTTGAATTGTGTGCGAGTACTCTTTTCCAAGCTTGCTCTGTAAGTTCTCGATCTTCGATAAAGCGACTAGCCAGATAGTGTACTTTGGAGTTGGCGATATCTTGCTCTGGGTAAACGAGGTCCAATTCAACGCCAGGATCACTTCATTTCAAATTTTTTGCCAACTTTGTACCTGGTTCACAATATTGATATCTAGGAATATGCGCTTCAAACGGTAATTTATTGATGATCTTATTCAGTAGTCCACCTCACCTCCCTTTCATTTCTTCATGACGTGTACTGATTGACATTTATATATACATGTATATTATATAACCTTGCTAGTTGACATTCGGCTAGTTAAACACATTTTTTACCCGTGCGCGATGAGGGTAAGGCTATACCTCAGAGGCATGGTACTTTGTTACCTGATACTATTCGTTGTATCATTTGTGGACCTTCAAGTTGCGGGAAAATGAATGCAATGATCAGTCCGATTGAGGAACCGAATGGATTACCCTTCAAGAACATGTATGTTTACAATAAATCGTTGTACCAGCCCAAGTATCAACGTTTATCTCAAGTCCTTGAACTATTTGAGGGGATGGGCTATTTTTCTTTTTCCGATAACTATCATATCACTCCGCTGTCTGAATCCAAGCCCGACTTTGTGTTCATTTTCGACAATGTTGTTTATGATAAAACAGTATAACATATAGAATGATTTCGTTATGGCCAGACACAGAGCTATAATATGTTTCTCACTATGCCGTACCTACTCTCGAATCCCTAAGCAGATGCCGACAGATAATGCCAACCGGCTCATCTTTTTAAATATGAACAATACAATTTCAAAACATGTATATAACGAACATGTAAACACAGATGTGACCTTCCAAAAGGTTAAGGAAATATGTTATTTATGGTGTAAACACAAATACGACTTTCTAATCTATATTAAAGATCATTATATCAATAATGGACGTTATTGTTGCAGGTTTGATACCTTTATCTTACAATACCCGATTATACAAATGTAGGTTCAGTTTATGGTGAGACATAATGTCGTCTATATCGAAATTTGGACATAGTCTATACAAGTATAAATCAGGCAGTAGAGGAAGGCGAAATAGAATCTAACTCCTAATCACAAAAGTATATTACGATGTAGGCTCGAGGATATTCATCAACATTGAAGCTCCCATCGCATCAAAAGCTGCTTGTAACAAGTATTACGCCGTAAGATGGATGTGAAACATAACCCCGCACAGATACACTATCTAAATACTACGGGAGATCTTATCAAAGGGCATATAGATCCGTTGATTGAAAATTCGGAGAAGGATCGAACTACATATATACTAGCTTTGAAAGCAGCAGCATGAAAGGGATGGAAGAAGTATGGAAACTAAGCCGACAAATAGAAGACCGTCTCAACAAGACAAAAAAGCGATATATTCTTTAAGTCCTCAGCTTTTCAAGATAGAGAGAGGAGTCTTTCACCATACAGCTGACTGCTTACGCTGACCTCTAGGATTTGATGACAAGTGATGTCATAACTGCAAAAATGATGGGGGATGATCGGTATTACGATGGAGAAGGAATAATCTTGCGAATCATTGCCTTACCCTTATTACTTTCGGATGCAGCCTCTGAAGCCTATTTAGACCAGCTGATGTATTATGTATGATTTTGTCTACATTTACTTAGATTCAAACCCTGTCAGGAAGAATACGAAATATTTCGAACTGGATTTAACTATGAACCCTGGTTATAAGTTTAAGAAAGCTAAAGCACAAACATTTACGAGATGCATGGCATTAATTTGATATCTTGGTGAAATAAACTTTTAAACCAATCACGGAACCGCTAAATAAATTGATAAAGATGATTGAGAGGGAGGAGAAAAATGTATCGCCCTCAATACTATATATGACATTTATTTCATGTATACTTAGCTTAATACACCTCAAGTAAACATAAGGGTGTTTTTGCAAAAGGTTATACCGTAAACTAGTCGGTAGAACTGTTCAAGATACATAAAGTCATCGAAATGAATCCTAGGACCCTTCTACTATAAGATATGAGAGGTAAACCTATCACTGGAGGATTCTACGTCAAGGATCTTGGGAAGACCTCACATCCGGGCATGTATCTTGTAGAGACGATCATTAGACTGGCTAGAGATAGGGCCTACGTCAAATGGCTATATTTCGGCTCATTCCGAGCCTATTCAGTCTCTCGAGAGTTGCACCCATCTCCAAACTCAAGAATGGAGACAGCCCTGAAACACTGCGTGTGTGAGAAGTCTGGGTTCCCGAGGAGGATATTCTGGATGAAGACAAGGCTTTGGACCTGGAGCGTTAGGATCGGGTCAAGTACTTGTGGGAGTTCGAGATGTACAAGACTTATAATGTGCTTCGTTTTGAAGAAGAAGAAGAAGGTGAGAGTGGTGCTTCCGATGAACCCAACATGGTTGATCTTTAACTTGTGGGAAGAGTGCTCCTGCCGGGGACAATCGTTGGTCGTGCATACAGGCATCGGTTTAACGCCTTGCAATAAGGACCTCTCTATCTGGGAGGGGATGAGTATGAATGAGTTTTTTTTAATTTGTGAAGTGCAAACAGACTTTACCATAGACAAATTTAAAGACTATGTGTGCGAGAGAGAATATACATGTATTTAAAGAAGGTTTACTATTTATTTAACCTTGAGCCCAATCCTAAGATTTAAATATTATGTGCGAGAGAGATGAACCCATTCTTTTCTGTTTGTCAAGGTGTACATATGATTTAATCTGAATCCTAATATATAATTCACGATTTAAAGCATAAACTGTATGGAAAATGAAAATAGGCATAGTGTGAGGACATGTTCTGGATAGAGAATGTAAGAGGGAATATAGAATGGAACTATACTTAATATAAGAGAATAGTTGTGGAGAGCCACTTGCATGAGCTGACCATGATTGGTGCTTGACACCCAGCTGTGCAATCGCATAGGATGGCGTCGATCCCCCACCACTTCAGGACAGCGTCGTTGTGTATACCCTACCAAGATAAACCATACACCCACACACACGATATAATACACGCGCCCCCTCCCCCCACACACGATCCGCCAATTAGAGCAAGGGGTGGTGCTGTTGTGAAGAGCCTAATGCGATAACATCGTAAGGAGCTATGACGTCACAGTAAAATTTAGCCCATAGAAAGCGTCAGATCAGCATCGGGAGGATGGAAAGGGGGCGTAGTTGTGAACAGCTGATACATAACTACTATTGGGCTATGCGTTTGATTTGTGTCACAGAAAAAAGACACACTTTTTTATAGCTTATATTTTAATCTCGATTCATGTCCCCATGTCACTATTTTGTGAGGACTTTCAACAAGTGTTTATCCTTGTAATAACTATCGGAATACTCTTGACACCCGGTTTTATAAAAGTGCGACTATAGACGACCACAGGACTCAAAACCAATACTATGCCACTTGAACAACTAACACACGCTTTACTAGTGGTCACATCTAATAAGGTGTCCAGCTCGCAATCACATGGGATCCTAACAACTGGCATACGCTACACCTGGAGGTCACGTGGCCTTCCACATGGGATTTTTTCATATGCGAAACTGGCTCATTCCATTTTGGTCTAGTTAGGTGTCGTCCTGTATTTAGTATTGACTCGCACTTTGGGCGTGCTAAGTCTGACTATGAAACTGGCCCTAAGTCTTTTATTGCCACATAATTTGAAAATCAAAAGTATCAAAAAATTACAATCTAAAGATACTTTTTTATATATATCTAGTTACTGTCCAAAAATGATAACCTTAGGTTAGCGGGGGGAGGGGTGTTAAGGCTGTTTCAAACCTCCTCCTCCCTCTCCCCCCATCCAAATAAAACAACAAAAAGTAATAAAAAAATCCTCAATTCCTAGGCATAACTTAATGGGTGCGTCTCCACACATATTACATTACGTTTATCGTTAATTTTTTTAGTATATGATTTTATTGTAAACTTGCCTTTTTCCATTTATAATAGTTTTTATATTTTATGCACAAAAACCCAAACCGTTAGTTTATGTAGTGCTATGACTCTGGCCTGCTACAACAAACTAAGTGCCTCAATTTAACTTGGCCACTTTCCCTAAAACTCGGATACTCCCCAGGTACCAATTGCGACTTTAGGTGACATTTATAAAGTGCTCCTTTTATTTTATTTTTTTATTTTAGGCTTGCCTTGTTCTTTCTATCGTGGCTCGAATAAAAGTGTTATCCTTCACTGTACCGTCAGGGGACAGCAGTTATATGAGAGTATAATTCTACCCCCTACCGGTTCCTCCCTCACCACCACCCACGACTAAATAACATGTCACACATTATTTTTACTCACTCCCTCCTAGCTCGTACTTTTTTCATTCCTTTACTCGGGGTCTCCCTTGTGAAAACATTCAGAGCCCGGAACATCCAACAGTGTGACTAATGTTCTCGGCAAGGTTAGTAGCAGTCGACTGAGAAAACCCTTTCCACCCTCCAAACCCCTATCCATCCCCTCCTCAATGATTTAACTTTTTATCTTACACGTAGATTTAACACTGAAAAAAGGCATAACGTAATGATGAAAAGTTTTCATGATTTTTTTTTTTTCATTTGTTAAATCAACGTAAAACGAAGACACACACACATATATATATATATATATACATATATATATAATTTTTACTACTGGAACTATTTTAGTGTCTCATTGATTAATATAATTACAATAAGATTTTGATAAAAAGAAAAGTTTAAAAAATACTCACTTGTTCTTTTTCGGCTGACATGATAGAATTTTACTATATCATTAGTGTTATTCTAGAGTATTGATAAATGATAATGTATATCAAAATTGACTTACTAGATCTATTTTGACATATCATTTAATATCTTTTGGAGCTTTATTATATAAGGAAGGTACTTCCTTTGAAAATTGGACTGTAGGCATAGTTATCTTTTGTACGCTATCAAACGCTTAAATTGGCTAAAGCAACTTAAACTATACTTCTTTTAGAAAGAGAATGAGATAGCGTTAATTTAGGTGAACCGCGTTGGCAATAGCCGAATAAGTTTTATGAGAAACCACGTAATGGAAAAATCAATAAGCATTGCTCGAACTCAGAACGACAAATTAAAACAATGCTTGTTAACCTCTAACTCATACCCGTCAGGAAGTGTGACTTTAATTATTATGCATTATTCCATTTAGCCTACTTATACCTTTATTCCATGCATTCAAAATTACACCCGTCCTAAAATTAGCAGTTTATATTTTACTATGAATTTAATTAACATTAAGACAGTAGAATTTAGAGAAATTTTACCCTCATTTGCATGGAATGACAGTGAGGAACCATTTAATAATAAAACATCAGTACTTCCGGCTGGGATTGAAGTCGATACTGAACTAGACGTGAGAGACTGACACCTTTGTCGTGTTTCCACTGGTTCGTTTGTTTTTTTAGGTTAGTTGTCAGTGCTAATTGCTGGTTTTTAGGCTTGTTTTTGTTAGGACTATTTAACGTTAACTATCTAGAAGAAGTCATCTAAACAATTCAAATTTGGGATTTAAAAAGTTCTATAACAATTTTCTCTGTCGTTTGGTCTAAGGATTCACTTTTGCAATAGACGGGACTTCCAATGACGGGAAGGTCGAGGTTCGAATCCAAATCAAGTGTTCTAAAGATGTTTTTTTAATGGTTCTCCATTCTTTCTACATACTAATGCAAGTACCTTTTCTTATATTTAACACATAAGCGTAATTATTACATGCGCGTATAGTCAAAACGAGTTTGGCCTAGAGATAAATACTTTATCTATTTAGCCACGTTTAGTGTAGATAAAGGTTTTTTTATAGCTTTTTAATCAAGTTTCTATCCACTTGACCAAGGAGCAGTGTTGATTTAGGGATTATCGACATTTTAAATAGTGTGCTAGTTCAATCGTCATTGACGTATGTATGAATAATTAATTAATCTAGTATAATGTATCCACCTAACATTTAATTTTCGCAAAGCTAAATTGTATATTACATTTTCTACGATAAATTATATTGGGCTAAAATGTAAATGAGTGAATAGGCCTACAGTATTAAGTTTTATTCTGGAAGGTTGAACTTACATTGAAACTACTATAGCTATCTTCTTCTTAAGTCAACAAAACGTTGACTGGTTTGATGTGAGATATATCCATCCAAAGCTGGGCATGCACTCATCCATTTGACTGGATAGTTCTGCTCGCGCTATCTGATTAAATCCCATGTACTAAATGATAAGTTCATGGAGTGAGGTCGTTCCCCGTTGCCTTCCACAGTGAATTTTCTATGAGCAAGTACGAAAGGTCCTACTAATTTTTTTAGAAAGCTATTTCCACATACTTCCAGGGTTCTTTTACATTCCACAATTGACATGGGATTGACAGCTTTACTTAACCTTCCAGGGAAGCTGTGCTACAGATGTTTATAACTCAAAACTACTCTCATTGACCTCGCTGGTTTTGAACCCATGAACACTGAATCCTAAGGTGAGCAATTTTACCCCAAGACCACCGAAGTCGACATAGCTAGCTTAAGAAAACAGAATTATATGGGGAGCTCTAAGAAAAAGCATCATCATTCGTTTAGAGAGAGATTGGAAAATAATAAGCGCACCCTAACAAGGTTCAAACCTAGGCCTTTTCTAGTCATAAATTCTTGAAAACTGAATCAGAATTAATTTCGTATATTTAAAAAAATGTTCTAAGCTGGAAAAAATATAGAATATTGTGCACACACATTGCTTTAAATACTAAACATACTTTATCAAATCTCTGATACAAAAATGTCTAATATATGCCTAAGCTGACGAATCAAGTAAATATAATAATTTGCAATTTAATTATTACAAATTTTTGTTTTATGAACATTAATTTGATATTAAAATAATAGCAGAAAATGGCAAAAATGGGTAAAAAGTGCATATTTTAGCCATCAACACTTTTACTGGCCACATTTCGCACTTGGTTTTTCCCAAACGAAGTTGAAGCTTTCAAAACTTCGAACATCCTACTCCATAAAATAAATTAAAACATATAATTGCATCAAGTAATTTGTTCATAGATAGCTATAAACTTGTTTCTGACATAATTATTGATATATTATGTCGTTGCAACACATTGACTCGTGTGACGTAGATAAGGGAAAGGGGGAGGGAGGATGACTAATTAAAACATTTCTCTTTCCAATTAACTGGGAGGAATGAAAGCATACAAGTTTTGGAGGACTCAAATTAACTATTTCCTCGTAAACAGGTTTTAAAATATATACTACTCAATAATGACTCTGTACAGTTTAGTTTAAATTGAAGACTTGATCGTAACTTGATATTTATAGCATAGCATCACGTTTAGCAAGACTCAGATTAATTACATAATTGATTTCTCTGTGCATAGGGCAGGGGACCCCCATATTAATTTATAAACGGGCCAAATAAAATTACTACTCTACATTTGCGGGCTGAATGGACAAAATCGAGGTTTTTTGTTACCATACCTTTCGTAATATTATCTGTTAAGAGTTATCCACATTAATATAATAAAATAAATAATAGTATAGGGATGAAGATCGTAGAATTTTAACGGACATTTCTTGATTTTCTCAGTGATGGACATTTGGAGTACCTTTTAGAAAATACCAACATATTTTTTTCTGTTAGAATTGATAACATTCTACTATATAATAAGTGTTATTTTACGGATATTGGTATCAAAAGTGACAGCTCACATGCAGATCACATGACTTGACGTATGGATACGTGAAAGTATATATAGGGCATCTATGATTGGAACGGTGGTAGGTGACAGCTAACAGAAAGTTTTTAATTTCAAACATTGGCTGAAAGTGACATATTCGGAAATAATTAATATTTGTTTAGCAATACTAAATTATAGTGCATGAACACAACCTACATGATGGTTTATATGACGTCATCAACCGCCCTCGTTTCGGCTGGTTCACCATCTTGATTTTAGAAGAGCGCGCCGCATTTTAGAAGCTTCCGTTTGAAAATAATTTTTTAAGTTAACCACAGACGTCGCTTCCACAAAAAAGTAATATCCTTTTTTTTATAAGTTCGTGTTTCGATAATGTAAAAACTGTTGATGTTTAAAAACAAATTATTTGTTTTTATGATAGCTTTGACTGCCAAATGTAATAACTCAACATATGATATGGTCTTTTAAATCATATGGTTTGGTGAATGGATGTATGGTAACTTTTCCTGGCTGTCACCACTCTCTCAACCATGGGTGCCCTATAGTAAATGTGTCTATGTCAGATACGTCAATTCGTAAAACAAAAATATCAGAATATACCTGAAATTGCGTGGAGATCACCCTTTAAACACCCCAAACTGACAAACTAGACCAAACAAGGATAAACCCTTAGCCGACGTATCTGCCAATGCGGGCGTAAAACGACTTTTATTTTCATCCATTTCAAAGCATATCCCCTTTCATATTCACTATGTATTGTTTGGGATGTGTGATCCCAAACTAATACACAATCTTTAATTTCTTATTGTTATTTTTATTACCATTAAACTTTGCTATAAGCATATTTTTTATTAATTCCAAAGTAACCCCAATATTATCTTCTTTAAAAATGTATAATTCAATATTCATACATTCTGTTTATCTTGTTTACGTTTTTTTTAAATAGATCAAAATAAAATATTGATAATGTATTTCCGTTTTAGAAATAATTTGCTAATAACATAATTGAGGGCTTAGTACTACATACAATGTATCTAATTTAAATAAAGGGCCTCTGCAAATTCTCTCGCGGGCCGTATACTGAGCAACACAGGCATATAATATTCACGAACGTTCCTGACATGAGGCTGAAAGGCTGATATTTGATCCCTTTATGGTACACTGGGGGTAGTTTTATTTGTCCTAGTTCCGCGTCCTCTTTTAAAGAGATTTTTCCTCCATTGCGTCTTACTACCTGTCCGGAATTTACGCATCTTAACTACATTAATGTGGTGGGGATGAAGGAATAATTTAAGAGAAAATGTACCCTCTGTGGGAAACCATTTAGGTAAATCTACTTTCACTACGCCCGGTTGTGAGTCGAACCCCGTTCATACTGTCACCGGGAAACCAAACCTAATATTTAGTATGCATGTCCATCAATGCGAGTCAAAAATTAAGATGTTCTCAACATTGACTCCAATTAAATATGCGCCGAAACGCGCTAACAATCTCACCAAAGCAAACTGAATAATAGTAGAGCATTCTAAGGAACTGGCCAAAGTAAGTAAAGAATTGCTTCAGTAAATTATACATTGTAGTAAGTTTAACTTTATACACATAGTTATTAAAGTTAACAGTTGATATTACTAGTTTTAAAGAAAATTATATTAAATGTGTCTATTGAAGTAATATATATATATTATTTTTTGCACATTCTTCTACTCCTTAAATATTTTGTAAAGATAACTGCAAATATGTATTGTAAACTTTGACAAAATAATGTCTATTTTAAGTCTTGTTATGTCGTTAAATTTGTAAACCTCCGTTTACTTTCAAAATCTCACTTAGAGTTTTAAGACTTTACACTTGTGTGTGCATTAATTTTTATTAAGCTTCTTTAATTCACTTATCTAATTTGTTACAAATTATCATTTAAGTGATTCTCCTATACTATATCTAATTACATCAAATTGTACTATTCGCTCAAGGGTGAATACATAAAGGGAGAAGGGAATTAGATTTTGTTTTTCCGTATTTAGAAATTGGAAGGTGAAAATATATTTCAGCTTCGTGAACGAAGGCATAATTAATGTAGTTACTTTCCAAGCGAGTAATTCGTTGTTGTTTTTTGTCGAGTTGTTTTTCGCGTCTTCTAGAGTAGTCCAATCATTTTGGAAGACGCGGCTGATAACAAGCAGCAAGAAAAAAATAGAGCTGTTTTTATATGTTGTGCATTAATATTTCTATTCAAACATAGTTCTGATGAGTTTTTCATATTTCTTTATTAGCTTTATAGGTTTTGTTTTAAATGATTTTATTAAAAAATGTATACCATCTTAAAAAGTATTATTTTACTTAAATAACATACTAATCAGTTTTACTCAACTCCTGGGAGAGGGAGTGTTGTCATTTAACAATCAATTTTAATTATGGGTATATTTAAAAAAAAACATTAGCTAAGCTTTTACAACTCAACCATGTCCCAACTTTCAAAATGTCCATAATACTTGCATCTAATATTTTGCCTTCAGTGTGTGTGCGTGTGTGTGTGGGTATACACACACACATACACACTACTAAAAGCTATTTTCGCTTACATTTTTTGGTGTTTTCATATCCAAACGTTATTAGATTTACTTATTATAAAGTCTAATTATTTTAGAAAAATATTATATGAATGGCTTATAAGACGTATATAATTGTCTTACACATGATTATAGATAATTTTTAAAGTAAAATTTTATAGGTTTTATTTATATTTAAATAGGATACGTATATAAGTTAATAAAAACACATTAAATGGCCGTTTCTCCTTTGTCTTTCAAATGAAATAACAATATTATATAACATGGCCTTGTTGAGGAGGTGTATTTTGGGAAGACAAACTCCTCCCGAAAGTATTATTAAAAAGGTATGTTTGTTCCTGGTTTAGGTCTAGGATGGTAGCTTATTATTGGAGTCCTATAAAATGAACTGTACCTACAGCACTTAAGATGTCTAAATACACTTTAGGTATTTCAAGATGTAGTCGATGCCGTCACAGGAAATAAGCCCAGATTAGATGAGACCGACGCCTTTAACCCACTTGCCTCCGAATAGTGGTCATTATGTATATTCCGATGAGTCTCTGGTGTTTCCAAGTCCCTACCGCGATACAATATTATACAAGTTTGTAAGTCGTCGAGACTGTATGGAAATCTGCGGTTCTTGCCCTATTTCACATTTATTCCACTTCGCCGGGTTTCCATTAACTCATAGAGCCCCCTCCCCCCCCTTACCCATCTTCTTTTAACATTCCCCAATGCTAGGCAGCCCGCGTGACCTTCACCCTTCAAGATTTGTAGAGTGAATTGGAGACTGGCCCTCCGCGACCTCCGTTAGGGAGGGAGGGGGGCGTCACCGAAATGAAACGTACTATCGACTTTACTCTTGCACACCTCATCGAGAATCACTGATTGACTGTTTTGTTGATGGTAAAAATCAGGATTGGGACTTATTAAGTTGTGTCAGAAGGGAGCTCTAGTAATTTTACAGTTTTTAAAGCATTACATTTTTTTTGACCAAAATAAATCAACTATTTCTCCAGTAGCCACATATAGTTTAGTTCTCTGCACATGCTAGTATCAACAGATCTTGAATATCTGTCAAGGGTGTCCTGGAATTTTTTCAAAATTTTTAAATAAGGAGAAAAGGTTTTGACAAAATTCCAGAATATCGTTTATATATATTCAAGATCTGTTGATACTAGCATGTGCAGAAAACTATATTATATGTTGTTACTGGAGAAATATTTGATTTATTTGGCTAAAAATATTTCATTTTTATTAAAAACTGTAAAAATACTTGCGCTCCCTTCGGCCACACCTTAAGGCCTTGACACAAGAACGGCGGCTAGTGCTAGAAACACACAATACAAAATTCCCAAAATATTATTTATAATAATATGTTGTCGGAAGAACCATATCTAACAGTTATAAATGTTACTAAACCTACTTTAATAAATGAATTCATACGTTGATTCGTGTGATATTCAGCTGCTGCTTTTCATATATACTATCATTTTAATTTTTCAAAACTTTATTTGTTACATAGGTTACCTCATAACTAGCCACATTATTTTTTAATTCAGTTTAGATTTATTTTCAAAATAATTATTTTCACAACGCGTCTTTATGTGCATTTTAATAACTCTGTTGAGGTAGGGATGATGAAGATAGAACTTAGAGGAAATGTCCCCGCATTTGTTTGGAGAGATACCATGGTAAAACATTTAGAACCCCCCCCCCCCCNCCCAGTGTACCCGGCTGAAATTCGAACTCGGACCTCTCCGTCATCGCCAAACTAAATTAGATCATCCTGATTATTCAGTCTTGTGTGCCCATCAATGATAATTTTAATATGAATACTACAAGCAGGTAAAAATAAGGAAAACCTGGAAGACTCGAGAACTTTTTTTTATGCCAGTTTTACAAAGCTCCACAAATAATGCCTGAAACATTTAGTACTTTGAAAATAACTTATAAAAATATTGATGTTTGGTAGTTGTTTGCACCTTTTTTAAAAATATGTGATACATGCAGAAGGCCTAGATGTAAAAAATTGTAATTATAAAAAAAAACTGGAAAAGGGTTAATTAATTCAATACAAATACACTAGTGAAATATTTTCTGGAAAACCTTAACAAGTCAAGGAATTTTAGAGAATAAATGTTTTAGCCAGCCGGATGATAAGTAAGATATTTCCTTGATATGTTTCGAAATACTTTACTAATAGGCCTACCTACGTATATAAAGTCGCATAAAATGTATATTACTATGTTACAAAATCTTTATTTAAAGTAGAAACTTGAAACCATAAGCACGAGTATATTATCAAAACTATAACCCGCCCACAAGTGTGCACAGGGGATAATGGCATTATACTAATCTTATCGTCTAATCGTCACCTAACATCAAAAATTCCCTTCAAGCGAGCGTGCTGTTAAGCAATTTATATTTTCTAACAAGCTAAACTGAGTTCTTGAAACTACTTGAGATTTAAATGAGTGTATGGATGAGCATGCGAATGTTTTTCTACTTATTTGAATATCCCTTTATTAAAATTAGTTTTTTTTCTCTCAATAAATGTAATAGTGTATGCTGCATTCAACGCTTGTTAAGTGGGAGAGAAGGATAACGCCTTAACTTCACCAGATAAATAAAGACCATTATTATTATTGAATTTCGTCTGGGTTTACAACGGTATTTTTTCCTAAATAGTTTATCTTTCTCTCTTCACGCAAATGTGAGTACACTTCCTTTAAACATATACCTACCTCTTCTATACCCCAATAGTGTAATTATACGCTTAACATATTGATAGTAAAAACGAGCACGCTATAAAAAATCAACACTATAGTTTTACATGCATATTTATCTCATGTTTAGATATTGTATGCATAGTATAATGATATGTGAATGTGTTGGGTGAAATTATTGTGTGCCATAATGTTTGTTTTTGTTTTTATTTCTTCTCTCTCCCCTTTATTTAGTTCTACTTTTCTCATTTATTTTATTTTACTATGTTCATAAATGCACATGCATATATGTGAGAAATATTTTTGTACAGATGCTATCAATTAGTTTTTAGCACATTAGTATCAAATATACGTTTGGTGTTACCTACTTGAATTACGTATTAGTCTCACCTTATAAAGATAAAACTTGACACCTTTTAATGGGGTGACCCCTATATCCTTGCACTTTGTGATAAGCCTGGTTAACCCAAGGTGGGAATGGGGAAGGGTGGGGGTAGCTATATCTAACCCATTTCCCCGAGATGGGATTTAATTTGTAATTGACACACGAACTAAGTAGAATGGGGGCATAAGGGGGGTATTTTATCACACACGTAGGACTCGGTGAACATGGAACCTCGCTTCTATTGGTCGGAAAGTGGTAGAAAGAGGGGGGGGGGGG
>CABEEJ010000798.1:52656-71965 GCA_901482245.1 Timema douglasi
GGGGGACATTTGTTTCGGGGCTGTTATTATGATTAAAATTTAGTCACTTTGATAGTAGGTTAAAAATATGCGATACATTTATTCTTTAAATGGTGCCTCGTTGAGCGAGCGGTTTGTTGTGGGAAACAGGCCTGTAACTAATGTTTTTACTCAGTAGAGAATGAATGGTTCTAGAACTGTGGAAATGCTACTTAAAAAGTCTGAAGTAACAGGACTATTAATTATCATTCCCTCTATCTAGGGAGCTGCCACGAACCTCGAGGACCATGAGAATATGGAGGGGGGGAAAAGATAAAAGAGCAGCAACTAGCTGAAAGCTTTAAGGTGCGGCCGAAGGGAGCGCGAGTAATTTTCCAGTTTTTATACCAATAGATTTTTTTTGCCAAACTAAATCAAATATTTATCCAGTAGCAACATAGAGTCTAATTTTCTGCACATGCTAATATTAACAGATCTTGAATATCCATCAAGGGTGTCTTGGAATTTTGTCAACAATTTTTAAATAAAGAGAAAAGGTTTTGACAAAATTCCAGGACACCCTTGACATATATTCAAAATCTGTTAATATTAGTATGTGCAGAAAATTAAACTCTATGCTGCTACTGGATAAATATTTGATATATTTTGGCCAAAAAAATTTTAATTCTATAAAAATTGTAAAAACACTTGCGCTCCCTTCGGCCGCATCTTAAATAATAGTATTTTGCATTAAAGAATAAATTGGATGGCGTGAATAAGCTTTAACCGTGAAAAGGAGATAGGTATGGTTTATTTATACCTCTGCTAATTCACGCAGGTTCGAACACACGTTCTATCACTCCCCTAACCCGTGAAACTTTGGGTTGTGTAATAACTGCATGATTAAAAAATCAAATGGAACGAGTATCAAACGGGTTAGATTTCAACATTCTGGTGACATCATCGACAAGGTGATGGGAGTTGCAACATCCTAAGGGAGAGAAGGGGAAATAGCGCCTGTAAGGCTTAGGGTACCCTCTCTATATGGTGGAATCCTGTGGATTGATTACACTATATATACACATCTCCTGTTATAGACAATACTTACATGGTCTCACAAAAGTCGCTTGAATGGAAACTGAAATGTTATTCTTCCTTTTTATTATTATACTTTGTGTCTGGGAAAATGGAAATTCCCTCTGGAAAAAACATGGAATCTCGCATTAAGAAAATAGTAGCAATTTATTTTTTATGTACAGAGGTCTCATAGTTGAAGCGAAGAGTTTAAAAGAGTTTGTTTTTAAATTGCTTTTTTCAACTGTTATAATATAACTGGTTTTCTCCACAGAAACTTACTATATAGTGTATTAACCATAACTGTGGTGAACTTTTTATAAATCTAGAGGATTCACTTAAAACAATTAATTTTATATATCCACCCGTTGAATCGTTTACAAATATGTCTCTAGTAGAGAAAGAAACGATTGCTATTACACATTTCAATATGTTATACATGACGAAGGATAGGGAAGTAAAAAGCATCACAAAAATAAATAAGTTTAACAAATAAGTTTATTAAAAAGTAAATAAAAATAAATATAATTATATATGAGTGACAAGATTTTAATTGAATTATTTAATTATAACTCTACTCCGTTATTGAGGTAGAAAACATTAGGTACGACGAATTGGTATAATTACTTTGTCCACAAGGAACCAACAGAGGTTAGATAGAACATTTAGTTTAGTTTAATAACTTTATAAATAGGGATATTCGCTCCTACTCGAACGATGAAGCGTCTGCCACGACTCGGTAACAGTAAAAAGGTATAATGAGTACTTCCAGAGCAATCAATAGTAAATGTATACATCTACCCATAGCTAGGGCATACAATAGCTAATACTAACTATCTTTGAACACTAAGATAAATAAGGCGCCTGATGGGGCCGAAAGAAAGCATTATTCTCGCGGGCCTTTACTTCACTCTAGTAGGGCTCCCACAGGTTGCGCACCGTAAATAGCTACACAAACAAGGCTGAAATCGTAACTGCAACTAGTCATTGACCTAACTAGGTCCAAGAAAAAGTTAGATGATCTGATTGTTGCCATAAAAATATTCTCAACGAGATCTCACCGTTTAGGGTGTCATAAAAATATAACACTGTCTTAAGGACTTATAAAAGGAGATCTAATTCATGGACTCAGTATACTTAATCATGTTTCTATACATGTATAGAGCGTAGAATCCTCGTATTTAAACTATGCCTTATGGGCATAGAGAAATGATTGTCAGACTCTCTGACCCAAGAAACTATCTCTAATGGACATAGAAAAATGTTAGACACTCTAACAAAATACACTAAGCAAGACATTCTAACACCTGCAACTATGTCTGATAGACATAGATAGCTACGTCAGATAAACTGACAAAACACTTAATGTTTAATCGACATTGAAAATAAAGCGAAGTATCCTAATACGTGAAACTATGTCTGAGGGACATAGATAGCAACATCAGACATTCTGACATGATACTCAACATTCTCAGAAGAGGCTTCCTCTGCTGACACATCGTGGCCACCAGTAGTCTTCGGTGCTGAAGTTGTATGGAGTAGTTCCTTCTCCGGTGAATAAATACAATGGAATACAAAAATGTGACCCATGGGCAGCCTGTTAAATAGCAATAGAACATGGACAGAACATGGTGATCTAAGGGGAGAAGGGGGGAGAGTTTCGAAATAAATCCACCTTCTCACTAACGCTGTCAGCGGAGTGACGAGCCGAGAAAATAATCTTTCTTTTCTTCGACGTGCGCCCCTCGATCCAGACGTGAAAATGCTCAAGACACCTAACTAGTGCGATGGGGCAATGTTCCTCGAAGCTCGGGCGTTTCCCGGCAAGATCAATTCAGAGTGAGTCACTACCTGTCTCTTCTTATTAGAATAGATTAGTACTTATTAACTTGTTTTAATTGTCTTTATGGAATTTCGATTGTAGATGTCATTATATAAATGACATGCTACACCGTCTTAATAATTTATTTATTTCTCTTTGTAAAGAAATTTCAAAAGGTGATGGATGCCACTAGTAAAAAGGAACAAACATAATTCAATGTCGATTTATATATTATTGTTTGGATTAGTAACTTTTCCTAAATCAATAAAATCTAGGGGTGTACCGATGCGGATACCGAGATTATTGGTGTATCGGCAATTAATCATAACAGGCGATTATTATAACAACTAATTTTTTTTTAAAGTAACGTTTAAAGCAAAATTTCCTAGTTGGGAGTTTAGTGATAAAAAAACCATATGCACACTGCATCTGGGTTGCGGGCTATGCAAATATTACGTAACCAGATAATGAAATATAAGTTCATACCGTTGATCAAACTAACAGTCTAGTTCCAGCATTCGCCGGTTAGACATAACATATTTTGTTTATGCATACAATCTTTTAGTATTCATTACATTAACTGTTATCATTCTCTTAAGCATATTTCCCATTATTGCTATTAATAAATAATCGATATTTGGAATTAATCGGTGTAAATAATCGTATAATGAACAATTAATCTAAACAATCGGTAATCGATATCGGAAATAGGTTTTACTGAATAGGTACATGGTACACCTCTAAAAAACCAAAGTTACAGTCAAATTTTCATAGGAAAAGCCTTATCTTGAAGTTATATAAAAGCTACTATATCCACTTTAATAGTCACACACCAACTTATTTGATATTTAGCTCACACTTTTGATAGATATTGTGAACATTTATACAATAAGATTAATAATTATAATGTTATCACACACACAAAAATGAATGTATTTACTAAAAAAAAAAAATATTTTAAATACGCCTATGATGTAGGGGTGAGTAATCTAGAATTTAAAGAAAATACACCCTCATTTGCGTGGAGGGAGGGTGAAAAATTCCATTTTGAATAAAGAACCACTAGTACATCCAGATGAGATTCGAATTGCACCACTGAGAAACCAGACTAAAGGAGCCCGCCAATTAGTGCGTGTACAAACCGATGTGATGAAGAAGAATGGTAAAATATATTTATAGCATATGTGTATTAAGTTGCAGACTAATATCACCAACTATGAAAACCATATATTACGGGGTATGAATATATGAAACATGATCGAGTTATTTCTAATAACAGTCAAACTTTTTTTGAAGCATCTTGAATTGACTGCCCCTACATACTACAAACCTCTTTTATTATTTTTGTCACTGGATCCCACTGCCCGTTATGGCTATAAGCATTTCTAATAATTATGCTAATATGTGTTACGGATGAATAGTGTGGAATTTAAAGGAAATTTACCCGAATTGGCCCGAAGGGAGAGTGTAAAACTATTTAGGATAAAGCAGCCACTGTTCACCCGACAGGGGTTCGAACGCTGATCTCCCCGTCATTGTTGCCTAAGCTTATTCGACCACCGAAGCGGGTAATAAATCTAATAAATGGCGCTAAAGCTAATCGTGTTTATCTAAGTTAGCTGTCAATCCAAGTTTGTTAATGAATCGTGTTTTCTGTTTATAAAGTAATGGCTGCATTCAAAACAATGTATTTATTAGCAAACGCTACGTTGCGCATATTTATGTTTTATTTGTTTGTTAAATCCCCTTTGGTTGGTTGGGTGCCTTAAGTAATAGCTAGTATTGATTGAAGCTGGTTGCTAATATATATAATATCTTTCCTTCCCAGTCACCCCAAGCTTATATTAGTCCCGAGTTTTAAAACAGAGTGGCAATACATCTCGGGCCGCCTTTAGAGCTCGGTATTTCGCGAGTAAATGATTTCCCCAGTGTGAAATTATTCTCTCAACACTCGCTGAAGTTATAGACATGTCATCATCTAGAGCTTCCTTTACATATAATGAATATGTGGAGAGAGAAGAAATTGAGAGAGAAAAGTGTAGTTAGTTCTGTCTTGTTCTTTATAAAACTTTCTAAAAGTGTTAACGACTATTTAATGTTAATCGTCTTAATACCCTTCCCAGCCATCCTCATATTTATACTAATTGCGTATATATGGTAAGAGTACAATTTAGAGGAAATGTACCCTCAATTTACTGTAGCAAGAAAGAAAAATGCATTACACTCGTTCGTAGATTGAACCTCTACCTCCCTATCAGCTGAAAATTAGAACAAACATATCTGACACCGTAGCCCACATACCCACGTATGTAAGTCCAACGACTATTATTGTATAGAATTTTTATCATAAGAATATTCAAATATACCGGTTTTTGCATCAAATTGAATACTACTGAATTGGTCCCACACCGGGATTCGAACTGGTGGACTTTCTTAAGATGTGGCTATATAACGCTCAGGTCGTTACGCCTTAACGCTTTTGTGAACAGCATAAGGTAGATGAGGGATAAAATGATGGGGGTGAAATCTCAAATTATTAATAGATGATAAATAAATAGAATACACATAGCAAACACTAGAAGGAAGATAAAAATAATTGCTACGAGATAATCGCACAAACTTTTTCATGTTGTGTATTATAGCTTGCCAGAAAAATTTCATAATTCAGTTTTCATTAAAATACCATTAAGTAAGTTATCCTTATTAAAACAAACACATCATCTTGTTAATCCCAATAAACGTTATTTGTATTAAAATTTTAAACCAAATTGTTCAAATATTTTTAACAAATTTCAAATAAAAAAAAAGTTTTTTTAAACTACCCCAAGATTCAAGGAAGTTTAAATTTCTAGATAAATGTATACTTTATTTTACTCTTTTACTGCACTACCGCATTTTATTTGTGCACTATATTAGAATGTTTAACAAACATCAAATAACTAGATGGGTTAGATGACCGGCTAGCATGCCTGGTATATAGAAAAGCGAGAATACTTTATTCACAATGGGTTTTACCATTCTCTGGTTAGATTTTGATGTAGTTCCTTAGTAACTCACTCACTGAATATTGTTTTACTTGAGTTGAATAACTTTACGCTAATAGTTAATGCATAAGGGAACTATTACAATCTAAGGCTGGATTTATATTCTTGTATACGGCATAACTAAAACAAATAGAGCACAATTTTCAATGAAAATTCAACCGTGCACAATAAAACGTGATAAAGTCTGATTCGTATTTTTTATTATTTCCAGAAGTTTGCCTAACCTTTCTCTCTACTCTTGTAGATATACTTGAAAAACAATATTATTTAAATGATTTATTTTGAAACATAAAATTAGCCAAATTTTAATTAGTGCCTGTACTATTAAATATATCTTATTTATTGGGTTTTGATTTAATTATTTTAATAAATACTATGGTAGACCCACTTCTCTATAACGGGGAAAAAAACTGTAATGTTTAACCTTTAATTTCAATCGTAGTAATTGTGGCTAAAACATAGAAAATTCGTTATTAACAAACAAATATAAATATGCCACAATACAATATTAAACTATTTTCCATCTGCTGGTTGTAAGCCTGCTGGTATTAATTGGCTAAAGCTTCTTTTCGCATTCACATTGGCTGATGACACAAGTATAAGGGTTGTCTGTGCTCAAGCCCTCACATGATATGCAAAAGGTTTAAGTTTATCAACGTTCACTTTTCATTTCGTTATGGTTGTGTACACTATCATTGAAACTAAAGTGTGTCAATGTTATACACTTGTTATTATATGCACTATTCAGTATTAGTTACGCGTTATGCGTAGATATGTAAATCCAGCGTAAGCAAGGGGTCGCAAACTCAAATGCCTAGATGCAGGTAACGAAAATGAGAAGTTGGCTGGGTGTAAGAGAAACCAACTTACAAATTCAATCAAACATTCTTTATTTTTACTGAACATTGGCGTGGGCACGAGCCTTTAATACAAACATGTATGTGTGATATTGGAGATTAGATTTTAAAATTGAAATGGAAAAGAAAAAAGAAATTAAAAATAGAAATAGTTAAATATTGAGTATTTCTTTCCTTTGATCTGTAACCTTTTCAATTTTACAATATAAATTTAAAATTCGAATTTTATGTGAAACGTCAGCTATTAATTAATGCATTTAATTCCGAAACCTTTGTTAAATTTGTTTTCAAGCCGTGTGCTGATAATCGGCAAGTCTAGAAAGAACACTTTAAATGCTCTAAATAATAACTTTTTTTTAAAAATATTTGAGCTAAACAAAACATGTCTACGTGCTGAATTAGGCCCGTGGGTCACCATTTGGTATCCCCTGACTTACTAAACCGTTAGACCATCCAGAGCAGCCCATGGGATCTAATGGTCAGAGTTCCTGGCTACAGAACCATAGGTCTAGAGTTCGATCCTTGGCGGTTCCAGATTTTTATGGGAAGAAATGAGTCTGGAACGGGGTCAAACTCAGTTTCGTGAGGACAAATGTGGAGCTACTGCACTTGAATAAAGTAGTGGCTCCGGTCTAGGAAATTGAGATCAACGGTTGAAAGGCTCGCTGTGATGACCACAGGCCGCTAATGTTGGCACTATCCTCGCCACCTTACGGTGTCCGCTCGGTTGGTATTGCTCGCTTGCGGGCTGACACTGGCGCCATGGAGTTAGTATTAAACTTTGTTTACAAAAGTGTATTTTTTTAAATAAAATTCTGTTGTTTTCTTAACGCATGATTATTCGGTAAATCAATTTTAATGCTCACAGGGTCGCATAGCCTTCTCTTATCCTCTGCAGGCCATATTACATTTGTCTAGAACTATCCTTGTCTTTTCAAGGCATTTCTTCTCTGCCTCGTATATATTCACCTTAAGACGTCGCAGGCGCTGTAAGGGACGCCCACAGTAGCCGTCTCTCGATCCCTCCCTTTTTTTTTTTACTTTATTCTATTCTGCCTCTGTCCCCTTCCCAAACCTCACCTCAGCGCGACTTAGTTCTATTTCCGGTGGCCGGACATGACGTGCTCGTCTCTGCAACCCAAGATGTCTGACTTCCTTCGAAGTCTTCTTCCCCCGTGTTTTTTTTACCGCCGACACACGCCACTGCGTCTTCCTCCTGGCGACAACCACCATGTCCGGAGCTCCAGGGCCATGTGCGAAATGTCTGCCGACGTTCACGTTTAACAAATAGCTCTACAAAGATATAAAGGCCTAGAAGTTCGCTCTCGTGCAGGGATTTTCAATCGGCTATGTTCACGAGCCCTTCTTTTAAACTAATACATCCCAATCATTTTATGTATACTTTCTTATAGCCTGCACCGGCGGCTGCTTATTCCAAGACGGTAGACTTAGATTCCTCGTGGTAGTCATTGAGAGAAAAGTCTGGTTTCGGTCCTCGGGTGGGGGACTTTATCTCAAATGAGATTTTCAATGTGGCTTTCACCTTCTTCTCTCCACACAATCTCAGATGCATTTATTTTAAGATAAAAAGCTGCGGTCGATCATGATCCAAAACTGTTTTCAGAGTCTGATTGTAAGGAGACTAACAGGTTTCATTGTTGTCCTAGCATTGTTAAAGTTAGGCATTAGTTGTCGCAGGGTCTTATTTTCGCATTAGATAGGATGGCTGGTGTTGGGGAAGCCGGGGTTCGTATCCCTTTTTAGATATATTGAGGGCAATTTTTACTAAATTGTTTCCCACTCTCCCTCCAGGCATGTGCGTAAACCTCCTCTAAATTCTACTTTACTCATCGTTATTATTCTATTAGTGTAAGGAAATACGGATAGCCCGGGTGAGAAATAAGACATGGCGTACACAAAAAAAAAATTGTATTTGCTATGTAATACGAATATTTAGTTTGAATAATATTACAACTCGAGATAGTCTTGACTATCCCAGAGCGTTGGTATAATATAACCTGGAATGTGATCGTAACTCAGCCTTTAACAAGTATTCAGTGTAATTGCAATTATATAAGAAAAAACCTTGTCAGAAATAATTACTGGATATAGGCCCCACTTTCACGTATTCATACTTTAAATAATGTGATCTGCAACTTCCATTTTTGAAAGATAATATCAAATACAATAAAATAACACCGACACTATAGTAAAATGTTATCACTGCCGACCAAACAATAATAGGTTTGTATTTTTTTTTAATACATACCCAAATAAAAATAGCTTTTCCCATTTTAAAAATGCTAAGGACAAATTAATCTTGCTGTGGCTGATACAAAGTTTTTTGTTGTTGTAACCATGCGTACTTTTGTGGCGAGTCTTAGAGCATGCGTTTGCCAGGATTTCAGCCGCTTGACACCTGCGCTCAGCGATGATCACTTGGCATCTGCTTGAGCCTCTCCCTTCATTCTTTATTCAATGTTTCTTATATTTAAAAAGGGTAGTCAAGTCATCCAATTCGTTTTTCCACTTTATTCCCTTTTTGAACTAAAAGTAAGCCTATGTATTTTATTAGATACAGATGTATTTTTAGTATCATTTTAGGTCTCAACCAATGGACCTCAATTATGAGTAAAAAGTAATGTTAAAGAAAACAAATCGAATACTAGACAAGATTAGGGAAAAATATCACAAAAGAATTATTCAGTCATTAGATTGGTTTATTTATGTAATATCAATCGATCACTTAGCTATTAAGTGTTTTCTTTACCAAAGTAATTTTTCTCTTCAACTATTTACTACAAGAATCCGAAACCACAATATTGCATTGCTGATTTTTGGAGAGATCTGCTGAATTTAATGAAAGTAATATATTCTACAAAGATGGACTAAAATGGCCAGTTTGATGTCAATATTTTCTAATAAAATTAACATGAATCTCAATACAGTGACTACACATGTGTACAAAGATCATCCAACTTGGATATGTCTGCTCACCGCACAAGATTTCCCTGTCAAGAATATTATATAAAGAAAAACTAAAATGGCTAACGTAACAACAATATCTTCTAATAGACGAACCTTACTTTTAACACATACATGCCAAATTATTAGGGCAGAAGCTAGCCAAAATGGTCTTGTCTGCTGTAGAGTAGAATATTTACAGAACTATAACAGTGCGTAATACTAAATCAAATTGGCCATTGGGATGTAATTAAAGTATAATTATTTGAATACACAAACATAGCTCTATATAATGGCCAACCACTCAGACCAGAGCTATGGATTTTTTTGTATGCTGCGCTGTAAAAAACTTACACATCATATAAAACAAAATGGCAGGTGAGCTGTCAAGTGCCTTCTAATAAACGAACATATATTATATACATCCATACAGTGACTACACATTCGGAAAATAGCAGCCAACCTGTTTTTATCTTCTGCAATGCTGCAGAAAGAAACATCCTCTGACAGACGGAACCTTTATGTGTACGTACACACATGCCCTTACATTCGGACAGAACCCAACCAGACTGTTCTTGTCACCGTGGCGGCCGTCCAAAAATCGGGAGATCCCCTCTACCAACCCCTTTCCTCCCGAGGAAAGTCCCTGATACCTCGGTCTGTGTGTCTGTGGACGACACATGGCTGTGTGCCCGGTGAAATGAAGTGAGAAGTATGGGACGACCACACCTTCCAGGTCCAACAAGAACTTTTTTAGGTGACGGGTTTACGACACTCGGCGGTATCTGAGGGAGGGGGAGAAGTAAATTTTCTTATTCCAATATATTTTTCTTTAGCTAAACTGTTCTTTTCTCAGGGTAAAAATTATAGTTCTGTTATAATAAAAAAAACTATCATTATTGAGAATGGTTAGAATGGAAACCATTCTGATAGGATAAAATGCAGGATTTTGTCGATCTAATTCCAGCGGATACAATTCAGGATTTTGTCAATCTAATTCCAGCGGACACAATTCAGGATTTTGTCAATCTAATTCCAGCGGATACAATTAAGTACTTTGTCGATCTAATTTCAGCGAATACGATTCAGGCTTTTCAAGAGTTTTTTTTTATTTGCGTGGATAACATTCAGATTTTGGTAAATACAAAATTTCCAGTGAATACAATTCAGTCGTTTATTTTGTATCAATAACTTAGTAGCCTATTTATTTTTACAAAATTAAATAAATAACCTTAGAATATTAGAAATAAGCGTGAACTATCGATCTATTAATGTTTAACAGGATGACCAAATTTGGTTTGTTACTGTACTATAACTTAAGCTATACTCATTTGCATAGTAAAATTAAGTTCATCAACTGTTCTCTTAAATATCATGTTTTAAAGACTTATTAGAGTAATATAATATTTTTCCAATAAATAGCCCTAAACAGTTTCCTATTCACCTCATATGAGAAATATTTACACATTTTCTCTAAAACTTATATAATACAACAAGATTGTCTAAGGATTAGATACAAAAATGAAAATATTTAACTAACCTATTCGACCACTATTCAAAGAGTGCTCTACCCAACCGAAAGTGTGACAGTAACTAAATTTGTTCTGTAGGGATTAGCATCTTAATTTGAAAATCGATAAAACCAAGGGATATAAATAACAAAACAATCGGTGTTCTGATTATTGAAATTTTCAATTAAAATGGTTGATCCAAACGAAACCTTAGTTATTTTTCAGAAAAATTCCAATGTCATAGATTTGTGGCGTGGTGTGCTTCACACGCACCTAGGACGCCACACAAAAGAGATTAGAATCTCGACGCCGAAAATCTGCCTCCCTTTTATTTGTCTCTTATTATTATTCGAAGCAGATACCGAATTTTTTTTTTGTTTGTTTGAAAAATGATCCTTGTGACCTAATTTTTAATGAAGTCTACCCCCCTCCTCATCCCCCATTCCGTCCCTAACCCCCAAGTGGTGTTACCTTCTTCATAACCTCGTCAATATTGATGAGGTCTGTAGTCTCGGAGAGGGGTCGTGGTCGAGATTGACTCGTCTCTTCTTTTAGGACATCGTTTTTTTGATTAAAGTTTTAGTTTTAAAAAAAATTGTATTTGCATTGCGTCTTACTATCTTCCCAGTCTATCAGCATATTTTCACTGATGGCGATTGAAATGGGAAAAAACTATTAATTTTTTTTTAGAAATGTATCCGCATTTGTGATAGGAAAGAGACCCTTCATGTGAAATACGAGCCTTAAGAGCCAGTTTAATAATCAGACTTGGTACCCCTCGAGTGTAGCGTTACACTACAAATAAGACGACACCAGACTGTAATGGGCTGGCTCATTCCATTTGAGTTTAGGTAGTTGTTTTATTGTATTTAATATAGCGCCACACTTGAATTTGAAACTGGACCTAACCCATTCAACCTCTCTGGTGACGGGTAAATTTATATTATATACTTTTAATGACCTCTAAAAAAAAAGCTTGATATGATTTTTATCTATAGACAGCTGGCTCCAAATTCAAATAGTTTATATCAAGCTGATATATATATATATAATGTTTGGATGCTCTCTAAACAACCCGTTGCACATACTTTACCCAATGTGGGTGACAGATCATACCCCAGAGTAAAGTCAATGACGATTCATTTGTGCGCCCTTTTTTTTTCTATGCCTTTGATGTCAGCTTGGATCTATAGTTGTAGAAGCATGAGACCTGAGTAGTTGATTTGATAGAGCATTAATGTGTTTACTATGCAAGAAGCTGGCGTTGCCCTGATTAGGTTAGTGATATTAACATACACCATGTCAGTGTGCTTAAACTCAGAGTTGTAAGAGTCTTCTTTGAATTTGCGTTGAAATTTCTCGTTGATCAATCTATAGACCAAATCCGTGTTATATTTAATAAATACACTCTGTCAGCAGAAATGGATAGTTTCCTAGCGGCACGAACTGGCTATCACGTAGCCTAAAGCGCCAGACTCTCACAGCTAATCTAAACCGTCTAGCTCGAAATATGTATCATAGAACCCCGACTATCTGGATGACCAATAATCCGGATTAATATCACACGGTTTCTTTTAAATTCGGGCAAAATAATATGTAATAACTTTTTCTAACTTTCTAGAGTTTTATGTATGGTAGGTAATTGCTTTTAATAAGCTTGAAAATCTATTTTTATTCTTTCTTGTAAAATAAATATATAATACGTACATAGGTATCCAATTGGTTTTTAGATGTGTTTTAAGTACTTATTAGCATTAGGGGGATGGAGTTGTTGTTTTAGATTAAAAAGTAAACGTAATTGTAATTGTAATTAGTATATTAAGTTAACCGAAAGTCTGCGCTATGCCCAAGCTAAGTACAAGCTCAATCGGTGTAGTGGTTTATCATTTACGGAGATTGGTTCAGTGGCTGTCATGGGGGGAGGGGCGGGCGGGTTTTATGTTAATCGGACATCTGAGTTAGGCCCATGCGAAATTTCAGCTCAATCGGCTTAAGTGGTTTTTGAGTAAAAAAGGTAAGATAAACTTGTAGCACATGGCACAATGACAGAGTGATTACTTTATAGTACACTACACTAGTCAGGTGACCTGGCGGTCTAGGGGGTAAGGTGTCGTGACTTTTGTGTTGGCGGTCCGGGGTTCAATCCTTGGCCCCGGCACAGATTTATCTGATTGCCAAACCCTTCCCTCACCTCTGACAAGACGTGTATTAATCACAACTCGTGAATGTGTGGAGTGCCAAGCCTCCACCGTGGTTCGGATCCCACGTTAAACTGTAGGTCTTCTATTTCATCTCACAATCATCCTACCATTACACATTAGCGTAAGTGCGTATAACCCGAACGGGTAGTAAGACGTGTCTGCGAATAATCCGAATGGTTATTAAGACGCGGTGCTAATAATAATAGTAAAACGTGGTGCTAATAATAATATTAATATAATAATAATAATAATAATTATTATTATTATATAATACACTATTAGAGTTTCAATAAAGTATTTTAGCATGAAATCATCTTTTTTTCTATATGATTAACTATCCGTATTTTCAACTATACGAAGTAGTCTAGGCCTCAATTAGTCCAGATAATCGCGGTTCTATTGTAAGAGTAAAAAAACACTCCCGTGGTACATGCTCAGATCTCCCTGTGTACTCAAACCAAGTTTCAGCTTTCAAGTTTTGGAGTTATACCGCTAAAACACTAATGAGTATCCATCCATTTTAAGTTATTACAATTTTTCACAGAGAAATTATACCAAACCGCTGGTTTAAATGAGATAGTGACGATCTCATTCGCAATATTAATTTTTATGGACATGCAAAACAAAATCATAATTGCGACTATAAACTTTTTTCCAACCCACCAAAAATATATATTAAAAAACGTACTCTTGCTTAGTATTCTTGGGAAATTTAATTTTGTATTCCATGTAGATGCATGTGGTAAAAAGTTTATTATCTTGCAGAGAGGCGACAAAGAAAAACGTTTTGTTTCTCGTAAAATATTTTACTTTCATGAAATTACGAGGGTGAAGTGAATGGATAATTTCATTTGTGTGTGCATTTTTAGTCTGGGAGGTATGGGTTTGAGCCCCGGATGCGCCGAGAGTGATTTTTTCGCACGGATTTTGTTTTTTATACGTCTCTCTCCCTCTTGGATGCATTTATTTGGTAACTTTGTTCCTCATCCCTATCAACTTATGGGTCCGTTGTTAATAGTCCTTGTATTTAACATATCTTTACCTGCTTCGGCGGCGTAATTAGCAAACGCGCTAGTTTCATGTTGAGCTATACTGCCGAGGACAGGGAGATCGGGTTTCGAATCTCGCTCGGGTGAAATGGGGGTGTTTTTTCCTATATAGCTTTCCACTTTTCCTCCACGAAAATGTGGGTTCACTTCATCTATATTCACCCTTCCCTATTTCTTACCCAATAGCGTAATTAGTACTCAAGCGTATACCCGGACGGGTAGTAAGACGCGGTCCCAAGTATTATTATTTAATACATCTTTAAAAAAAAATGCGTTGAACGTATAGGCTTGAATGACTAGTACCGCCCTTTTTGGTGGTGACTACAAATAATTTGAAAATCCACCTTTCGAACCAATCCCAAACAAATGATCAAACGTAATACTTTTTTTTTATAAACATTACTTTGTTTTTATTGATAGGTATTTTTAAAGCTTACATATGTATTCGGATGCTATATTGTAGTTAATTTATTGATATGGCAATTAATTTTCCCGACTTTTGGCAAATTAATTTTCTCATTATTATGTTTTAATGGTAAAATCATAGTGTAACATTACATTTATCCGGCAAAATTTAAATATGCGATATTGGTCAAATTAATTAAAATACAGTTTTTTTTGTTAAATACCTCATGGTTTGATTTTAATATTATGGCATAATTTCTTTCCCCTTGAATTATAATTCTCTTCAATGTCATATTTAATGTATGATAAGTTTTAAACCATAATTTAAAAAATAATAATACACACAATTCATTACACAATTCAATTTTTTTTTGTGGGAGCATATTCACAATGTTTTCTTTTATAGCCTTGTAATTACACCAATCAAGTTTTAATAATATAGTTTAAATCATATTATCAATTTAAAATGATGTGTAATGCTTTTAAATGCGATTAATTAATTTTCATTGAAAAGGGAGAAGTTAGGCTATGATTTCCAATAAGTCATTTTTAGACTTATTATTTCTCTCTATTGATATACTATTATTTTTCCATCTCGGTAAATTAATTTTTGGAGACTACTATTTAATATATAATACTAAAAAATTAATGTTTGGTCTTATTAATACCAGATAGAAATTCATGTTATTTCAGTTGTAAGGTATTTATAACCGATTATGAGATGTATTACCTACGTCTTGTAAGTTAAAAACTTAAATAATTGTCATGAATGAATTACTGGTAAGCTATCAACATTATTCCCTTCAACGTCTAAGGACTTATTTCATTTTTGTTTTTTAAAATATAAATTAAAGACTCCTTAAGGTAGGGGTGTAGGAACCTGAGAAAAAGTCAGTGTGTGTGCAGTTTTTATACAAAAAATTTTGTTGTCAAAATAAAAAAGGTAAATTTTATTTCATTAACAAAAATAGAGTTTAATTTTCTTCAAGTGGTGATATCAACAGTTGTTGAATATCTATCGTGAGTATAGCGGCTTTAGTTAAAACACTTTTTAAATGAAGAAAAAAGGTAGTTATTAAATTCCAGGAAACCCTTGACAGATATTCAGGAACTATTGATTTCACCATGTGAAGAAAATTAACCTCCTCTGTTGGTAATGAAGCAATATTTGATTAATTATAACAAAAAGATATTTTGATATAAAAACTGCATAAACGCTTACCTTTTCTCATATCTCCTACATCCCCATTTTAAGGTGTAAATAGTCTATGGTATGAATTAATACTTACAATCTAATATAATATATTTTCAAAAATCTCTAAAAGATGCTCAAATATGGTACTTTTTAATGTATTTATAGTATTCAGAAGAATTACTTTTTTTTTCAAGATTTCTTTAGAAAGTACGTTACTTCTGAAATGTTCTTTTTAAAAAAATATTTGGCATATATGTCACATTTTCTTCCTCATAATATGAATAATTTATTTTATTTTTATGAATGTTGTGATCAGCGATTTTTAGCTGCTATTCAAACAAACTAATTTGGGGTCATAACCTTTTAGTTTAAAAAGCATGATCTTTGTTTGGTGAAGCGGGCATGGAGGGGCACAAATGAGCACATATCCACACAGTGGACTAGCAATCTCACTAGTCCTTTAGTCTACTGTTTTTTATAATATGAAAAAGTGAATTAAAAAACTATTGAATGAAATTAATATTCATATCATGCTGGGCAGCCTCAATCTATGTCTCGCATACAAATATTTTTAGGTGAACCTCGAAAGCTTTTAGAACGCTTTTATAACTGTACTTAGTTAAGGCGCCCCACTATGTCTCCTCTCTGCCACTTCAGAATTTAATCCAGTGTACCGTTTATATGTGTGTGGAGCGAACACTCTCGCTTAAAAAAAAAAAAAAGAGTTGATTGGGGTGGTCGACAATACTTTGGTCGGTGATGGAGCTGAATTTTGATTCAAGTATTGTGCGCTTATTTTTTATTTCTTTTGAAAATGTTTGAAAGGAATCCCAGCACTTTCGCAATTCTTCGTGTTTTTCAACTTATTGAAGGATTTTTTTTTAAAATCCGTCAACGTGGCTGACTTGTTAAGTGAGACTTCTATGCTTCTCAAACTTTGATTCAATAGCTCCTCAAATATGTTGGAAAAATTGGAAGGTTTTACCAACCTTAGAACAAAATTTCATTTAGCAATGGCTAGCAGTTAATATTAATATATTACGTGTATGCTACGCTTACACTGATCTTTAGGAACTACATTATTGAGTAATTTATAAGGACATACTGTAGAGAGATCCATCAAGGTAAGAATGACACCTTCCCAGACTGAACGAAATGTAGACTATCTCTTTTTGCTAAACATTTTAATTAAATTTCCTTTTGTTAAAAATAATATCAATAAGCTTAACTAGTTAACAAAGCAAAGTCTCTCTCACCCCCTCCCTACCCATTGAATATTGGAAAAACAAATAATGTATTTCATTTACTTTTAAAAAATACAACATTTAATAAACAAACATTTAAAATTGACTTTTATTTTATGTGGTACTTTCAAAATTACTAGCTCACTTTAGGAGCGTTCATCATAGCAGACCCGACTCAGTTCCCGGCTCGCATCTAAGTGTGTGTGTGTGTGTGTGTTTGAGCGCGCGCGCGAGGTATGGATGTTAAAGGGAAAATAAAAATACCAATATATACTAGAAATGTGTGCAGTGCATTCGTATTTGAATGATTACTCGACATTTTTCGTGGTGACCATGGGGGGAAAAGCAACAAAGTTTCTTGTCAATAAATACAGTATGTTTTTATTATGACAGGATAAAGATTTGTGCACGATGCTGACCTGTGAAGTCATTCTAAAATGGTCGAAAACGGCCTTTTCAATATAATGTAATATTCCAACAATGTTCAATATTAGGAACTTCTATTAACTCTTGATCTCCATTGATGTTTAATCAGAATTGATCCACACGAAATAGTGTTTGAGTAAATTTACTATTTCTAGCCGATTGTAGCACAGAATTGATTAGTATGTGAAGCACGTTCTTACTAAGGTGGATGCCACTGTATATATTCCCCTGATTAAAACTTTACGATCCCCTAGGTGTCTGCGGCCCCCCAGCTAGAAAACTACTAAGTTTGTATATTTTGGATTATAGAGTGTATATGTATGTGTGTATATACAACGTGTATCTAAAACATTGCATCAAACTTTGGCAGGCTATTCCTTGGGTGAAAATAGAATAATTCACATCAGCAACCTAGGGTCTATCTTAAATATTAAGGGCGGTATTCACCTCTAAAGATAGAGATAAAAACGACTATTGTGTGCAATAATATGAAAACTAATTAAGGTATTATAACGAATCTTTGTATACTACTTATTGAAACCTTGATAATTAATAAACTAAATGTGTTGTTACCGTTACCCACCCCCATCATGTAAAAAATGAGGGGTTGTGACACTTTTTTCTGCAATAAAATATGTCAGAGTAAGTATTACTAATTTTGACTTAAGATTACAAAACAAGGATTAGAAATTAACAAAATAGGTGTCTTGGAGAAACTGTCTAGCTCTATCCGTTTTCGAGATAATCACACAAAATGGAGCTCAGAGACAAGTGTAAATGCCTGCCAGGTAGGCAACCAGAATCGCAGTGTTACTTCGCCCTGCAGTCGTTTAAGAATTTTTACCGCCACGTGTGACTATGTATCACGTACATTTGGTAAACAAGGTTGGGTTGTGTATAATGATGGAGAAACTAAGATACTTTTCCTTCTTCATAAGCTCCGATGTGTTTCTATTTATCACATTAGTAAGTTATGCTAACACAGTTCACAATTGGGTGGGATTTTAATCATTATACTCACTGAATTATTGAAAGCTAAATTAAGAAATACTAAGTGTAGTTCTTGTATGTTTTAGTTCATAGCTTCAAAATCAGATTCATAGCAAGTGTTCTAAATGGCGGCCCTTAACGTCATTGCAATAATTGAGGTGGCGTATCAATGACTTGCGTAATCTTCCGAAAACACGTGGTGTTTCTTGAACCTTATCACATGCAGCACCTATCCTGGCTAACAGGTCTTCCTCGGATTCAATGGATGTCTCGTACACCAAAAGCTTTGAAAAAACCTCAAAGAAAAAGTCTAACGGATTAAGGTAAGGAGAGCGTGGTGGCCACGCAACAGCCATACAGGCTCCCTACCTGGCAAGAATTAACACTTGTCTTTGAAATCAAACATGCATGATTATCTCAAAAACGGGTAAAGCTAGACAGTTTCTCCAAGAAACCTTATTTGTTAATTTTTACTCCATGTTTTGTAATATTAAGTCAAAATTAGTAATACCTACTCTGACATATTTTATTGCAGAGAAATGTGTTACAACCCCCCCCCCCCTTTTTTT
>CABEEJ010000798.1:72041-101392 GCA_901482245.1 Timema douglasi
TTAATTTCTAATCCTTGTTTTGTAATCTTAAGTCAAAATTAGTAATACTTACTGTGTCATATTTTATTGCAGTAAAATGTGTTACAACTTCCCCCCCCCCTTCTTTTTTTTACATGATGGGGGTGGGTAACGGTAACAGCACATTTAGTTTATTAATTATCAAGGTTTCAATAAGTAGTATACAAAGATTCGTTATACCTTAATTAGTTTTCATATTATTGCACACAATAGTCGTTTTTATCTCTATCTTTAGAGGTGAATAGCGCCCTTAATATTGAAGATGGACCCTAGGTTGCTGATGTGAATTATTCTATTTTCACCCAAGGAATAGCCTGCCAAAGTTTGATGCAATGTTTTAGATACAACGTTGTATATGTATATATATATATATATATAGTTTGTTTTTCTTGTATTTAGAATGTTCAAGGTAAATAAATACCCAAATAAATGCATTTCTATCATGGGCGTAGTAACATTTGACCAAAAACTCCTGGTCAAATTCCTCGTCATCCATGCCATATTTTTCAATACTTTTGCGATTGCTATGCGTAGAAAATTAAACTAAATGTTTCTACTGAAGTAATATTATAGTTTGACCCAAATATGTTTTTGCTATACAAACTATAAAAACATGGAACTTAATTCTAGTTTCTACCACCTCACTTTAAGAAATTGACGCTTCTGAAGCTCAGGACCAAGATAAGTTTATGATATGCCGTGGCTTACAAGATACTCTCGTTTCAAAAGAAGCTAATAACTGGAGGCTTATATTTAAGAGGAAGTTCGAGCTGTCCCTCAAGAAATGATTTAAACCTTTGAACGGTGCATTGTGAAAAAATGAAGGGCACTTAGAATACATTATGTTCAAAAGTCTGATTTCCTCGTTTTAATGGAAGGGGGGAGGAGGGGTCTCCAGATAATCCTTATGTGAGTAGGGCCTATATAAACTTTTAAAAAAATTCACAAAGTATATGAGTGCGTTATTTAATTTTAATAATAGTCAAGTTTCTGCGTCCCACTCATAGTATTGTTGAGCAGGTGATAGGGACTATTTCTGAACTTGCTCTCGCAAATGTTGAGCCCCTTCGTCTCTGATAACAGTGATGAGACCAAACAGGCTCTTCTTCCGCCTGTCACTCGCCAGACAATGCGGGTGTTGGTAGACTTGGGAGTAATTTCTGCACGTAGAATATGGCTCTCTGTAGCTGTCGTGAATATGACAAAACTTCTTCAACGACTCTGTTACATGAGCAAAGTTCCAAGGTGCACAAACTTGCGCCTCTCACTGACAATAACTAGAAACTATGGTAAACGTTGGCAATAACTCCGTGGTTGTGGGTGCTTGATCGAGTTTTGAACTACTTCCAACAGAATGTATACATTGTATGATTTTGGTATGAAGAACAGTAGAAGCTAGTTACTAAAGTTACAAAAACAATGTTTATGTATTCATACATCAAGTCATGTCATCTACCACTGTTACTTTTAATAGATACTATTAATTTTTTTTAAGATAACACAAATAATATAGTAAAATATTATCAATGTTGGCCGCAAAGAAATGTGTTTGAATGTTCTCTACTGTTCTTCCAACCAAAATTAGGGTGTTACTACAGTAGCCCTATGACTTCTTTGGTGCTGACTGACAGCTGATGGTTTTGAAAAGTTAGCAGACCAAATTATGTATCCCTTCACCGAACCATATGATCTGCAAAAACATGTGTTTAGCAGATGTCACTTCTGACAGTCAAAATTTAGGTATATACCTAAATGTTGACTGTCAGAAGTCAGCTGTGAGCTGTCAGTCAGCACCAAAGAAGCCATGCGGCTACTGTAGGTAACCTTTTTATATCTGTTTGAACTAAAAAACTTGTTTTAAAATAATCATTGTTGGGGGGATTCTCTTGATATTTCCATTGCTATTCAATGCGAAGCAGCTTATTTATTGAGGACTTTATATAATATATTCAGGGCTGCCACCCACCTGGAAAATAGGAGTGACCGGAAAAACACAGGGAAATTTTCGTGTCTGTAAAACACCGGGAAAATTTTGCAAAATCTAGTAAAAATACTTTAATATTTATTAATTTAGGACATTTAACTGAGAGCTTAGAATAATATCTCTTTTTAAATGGACGAAAAAATGAACTTTGGAATCAAGTGCGCTGATACAAACATGTCTTATTACCCCCTAAACAAGGGTTGTGAACCGACAAAAGATGTATTTCTCTATCAATCTTAAATCATCTGGTTTTAAACCCAAATTACATGTCTTCACACCAGTCAGCTTGATAAAAAAAAAAATGCAATTTTATTATCCTTTCCTTCAATCTAAGCTATTTGGAAAAAAATTATAATTTCTTCTGAAGAACACACGGGTAAAATGGTAGGAAGAAGACGAATCTGTCTGCTTATATCTCGCTTACTAGAGACATGCGCATATTGAATTGGTTGATTCAGATTTTGATTGGATCTTCCACATCGATTTAAAGAAGAAGCGCGGCCAAAGCTTAAATTTTCTCTAATTGTGCAGAACGACCTACACAACTCGCGACAATTTTTGTGAATAGTTTAAAGTAAATCACATCAATTTCTAGTTCCTATATTTGTTTTTCGAATGTGTAAATCCACAGCAGCAGACTTTTTATTCCCGCAGACGAAGCACAGATCCTGTATGGAAGGCGCCAGGGCTATTTCTAACGTAGCCCGACTTCCTGCCCTATATCCAGATCCTCTGGAATTGTATTATTAGAGCGAGACAACGCGTGCACTAGCTATAAACACAAAAACTATTCGTTGGGAGGGCGAGAGCCACACGTGCCAGCCAAGATTTTTGGACATAGATAGGTAGTCCTAAGCACCTTAGGCATTTTTTTTTTCGATAAAAGAATGAAAACTGAAATTTGATTAAACAATATAAAAATTTCATCTCACATAATGTGCCGCATACGTTGAATGTTTTTGTAATTGGGATAGTCAATCGCTCACTTTCTAAACACATACAGCGCACTACTTAAAAACTACCTTAACCCAGGAATAACCTAATATTATACGCCCAGCCACCGTAGATTATAGATATCTTATAGAACGATTTCGGTAGGAAGGACAGTATCTAACAGTTAAAAATTTACTAAATCTACTCTAATATATTCATTCATACATTAAGTCACGTGACCTGAAGCTGCCAATTTGGACGCAAAACGTATGTTTGTATATTTTTTAAGGTGATTAAAATGCCCACTCGTAAGAAAATCAAGCTATGGGTTAAATGTCAGAAATTTAAGTGATAAAGCATCCGTTTAAAAGTTCTTAGAAATAGAATCGATGCCATCTTATTTACGAGGTCGTACTAGTTCATGTGTGGTAGGCTTTCAAGTGGCCTACTTTTCCTGCTTTTACCATCTTTCAGAAATTTGCTGTTCTTTACTTTAATTCCTCAACTACATTTGTTTATTCCTACAATTTCCTATCTAAAAAAAAAGTTTTATGAAATAACTACTCTTATTCTAGTCAATTTTTCTCTTTGCGTCATCTTGCCCACACTCAAAAATCATGCCCTGTTTTAATTTATGGCTAGTATAACCTGGAAGCTATTCATTACAAATAAATTAAAATACTTTGCATTAGAAATACATTTTTTTTATAACTTCAAACCATAATAAAAGTTATAACTGCATTCAATCTCATTCCCAAATTTTCCCTCTTTATCCCCAGTTACAGTATATACTATAAGTCCTGGTGTACGGACTGTTTTCGGTATAGTTATTACTTAAGACAATATTTGATATCACGTAAAATTAAATACTTTAGCTTGTCTATATATAAACTTTACGCAATCCAACATTGGTGAGATAGAAATAACATTTATTTTTCTCCCCTGCTTCGTAATATCTGCTCGGGCGATCCAAACTTGATAACACAAACGGATAGGGAAGAGTAATGTAATATTTAGAGGAAATACAAACTGCACTATCATGGAGGTAGGAGGGAAAACAATATAATGAATAAGTATACCTTATCAGAATTGGAACCCCATGCTCCTCGTCAACGGCAATCAATAATATTGCGAGGGCGATAACTTTTTTCTTGCTACCACTGTTGTAAATATATTATACTTGTAGTGTGACCCGTTCTTGGCATAGTTAAACACTACTACAGTAGCCCCATGGTTTCTTTGGTGCTGACTGACCTAAATTTTGACTGTCAAAAGTGACAGCTGCTAAAAACATGTTTTTGCAGATCATATGGTTCAGCGTAGAGATACATAATTTGGTTTGGTAACTTTTCAAAGCTATGAGCTGTGAGCTGTCAGTCAGCACCAAAGAAGCCATGGGGCTACTGTAGAAACTATATCAAACAAGTAATTTCACTATCCGGCTGCCCGTTTTTTGATAGTTCCTCGTTGTACAATTCAGAGCTAACTACGGCAATGACAAACCAATCATGATGATTGATAAGTTAAAATAGATTAAATATTTCAGACAAAATATTACCTTGTTCACAAACTGGGTGCACAGACAAAGGCAGCACCTTGTTCACAAACTGGGTGCACAGACAAAGGCAGCAACACAATATTTATCTAAGCACGATCATAAAATAATATGAAAGAACTAATATACATTGCTGCATAAATATTTAGGATACGATTGCATCACGGACCAACAAAGATAATAAATAATACCCTCTGGAACAGAAACGTATTAAATAATAAGATCCATTGTTTTCCAAAGAGCATCACAGTTCACCGAGATATTTCGCAAGAATTTGTTTAGTTTAGTTATTATTTCGTTACTAGCTAGACGCTAATTTGGTCTTTGATTTTTAGCTTTGTTATCACAACAAATAGATCCCCTTAAAGATATTATTTAGGTTAATATTCGTTTGTTTTTAGAACTTCCTCGTCTACCGATACAAAATTCAAGTTTTCTACTATAGCGAGAAGTTTGTTTTTTCTATTAGCTATTTTCCACGACCTATTTTTAAATTCCAAACAGTCCATCTTTTATGGTTACTGTGTGGTCCTTTTAAAAACTTGGCAAATATAAATTTTCTTCCATGCCGAAAAGACGATTTATAATAATTTTGGAAAAGTTTTAAACTGCTATCCGTTTCCCTCCCCCCTCCCTCTCTACCAGTTTTTTTAAGTTTGTTATGGGAGCAATCCCTCTATATGCCTACCAAATTTCAATTATATGCTTCAAATTATATATATTTACTTAACACCTCCACTCCACCCACTACTACAAATTGTATACATTTAAAATCTCAGTAGCTTATGATTATTTAGAGTGGTCTTTCTTCTACCGAATTTCAGTTTTCTACCACACATAGAAGTAGTCGTTTTATTAGTTTCGTAAATTGTAAACCCCCCTCCCCCAACTTCCACCCGATTAAGACTACTAAAATAGTAAATAAAGAGAGAAAAATATTAGTTAACCTAAAACTGCCTTTTCATTGCTAAATCAAGGTCAAACCAAATTACATAAAGTAAAAAAATACCTAAAATAATATTAGTATCATCGTCAATTTCAACGAACAAATATTAATGTCAAAAAAACTCTGTCGGGGCAGACACATACATACATTTTAACTGTAACCTTTTTAACTAATAACCTAGTAGGATTCAGGTAAGAAAAAATACCTTAAAAGAACCAACTTTTTATTTAATCAGTGTTTACTTTCTTCCCTTCTCATGAGAATTTATATTCATCACAAATTGCATAGGAACTATTAATTGTTATTGCACGTGTACATAACTTGCCAAATAGGACATGTGGTTATTATTATTATTATTATTATTATTATTATTAGCACCGCGTCTCACTAAACCGCTCGGACTATACGCACATACGTTAATGTGTAATGGTAGGATGATTGTGAAATTAAATAGAGGATCTACAGTTTAACGTGGAATCCGAACCACGGTGGAGGCCTAGAGTTCCACACTTTCACAAGTTGTGATTAATACACCTCTTGTCAGAGGTGAAGGAAGGGTTTGGCAATCAGATAAATCCGTGACGGGGCCAAGGATTGAACCCCGGACCCCAACACAGAAGTCACAACACCATACCCCTAGACCACCAGATCACCCTAACTTCTTAGTAAAACCCGCCTCGGTGGCGTAGTTGGCTAACGCGCTAGTCGTGTCGAGCTCGACTGCTGAGGACGGGGAGATTGAGGTTCGAATCTCGGTCGGGTGAACTGGGGGTAGTTTTTCCTAAATGGTTTTATACTCTCTCTCCACGCAAATGCGGGTTCACTTCCTTTAATTTGACCTTCCCAATTCCTAATCCATTAGCGTAATTAGTACTTAAAGCGTATAACCAGAACGGGTAGTAAGATGCGGTGCTAATATTATTATTATGTTTCTTAGTAAAATTTATATATATATATATATATATAATTTAATTTAATTCAATTATGATGTACCTTGCTCCAGCGCTGTTCAATTCAAAATATCTTCTTTAACCCCAAAAAGAAGTACTTGGGAAGAATTTGTCTAAAAACCAGTACATATGAGTGTACTACCGTCTGTTCTTTAGGACAACTGAACAACACCATGAAAACTTACTTTCCTGCAAAAACACAGTAATTACATCCTTGTATTACTGTAATATTATAAACAATATGTTACTCATCTTATTAATATTAATATTATTCTTCATTCCATGTTTTGTGTGTTGACATGAATAACTAATTTAATCAACTACATATAGCTCAATAGTATTATGGGTACAACACACTACTGTATATACACTTTGAGGAATACCAATACTGCTTTTTTTTTAGTGTTCTCTTGATTAAATATTTGATATCTTTCTGGTTTTGTTGCTAGGAATATGTGATGATACTCATTAGCTACACATGTGATCAAAGCCGATAAGGTGTTCATGTGATGTATTCTTTTAGATACTACAGTACAGTATTTGGATGTTTCTAATTAGCTAATTGTTAATCAATTAACGTGAAATTACTACATGGTCCTCTGTCACATGTTTGTCTTTATACTGGTTGGTGATCTGTATTTTCAGGATTTAGAAGGGCAAATAAACTAGACAGGAATAATTTAACCATATTTTGATATTATATTTTACCTAATAATATGTGTGAACATGTGGAATAGATATCAGGATCTTTTGGGCTATCATTTATTGTAATTCCGAAAGTTTCCAAGCAGTTTTTAAAAAACTGCCTATGTAAAATGGGTTCGAATACGATATATTTCTGGCATTTTATGTTTGTTAAAGGATAATTAAAGCTAAATATGTTCTGCTTCTGAAAAAACTTGATCTCAAGGTAAAAACAAACTAATTGCGATGGCATTTAGAGATGATAGGCGTTTCTAGTCGTAATTGGAAGTACCCCTTAATCGCGTATCTCTTCCGTATAAGTCGAGGACTTACTGTATACATATTTAATTTCATGCTAGTGTTAACAACTGAAGAAAAAAAAAACTATATATATCAACCGAGAGTTCAGTAATGGGACAAGTATGTCGCCGACTTCACAAAGAGAAATTCAACCAATACTTTAAATGTTGAACTGTATGTTGATAAAAAAAATGACACATGAAACAGCGGGTTGGAGGGGTCGAACTGAGAACTCGTATCTTAGCGTGACAATGCTATGCCACTGAGCTACAGTCCAATTGTCATTGGGAAAAAAACCTTAATTGATAGCTAAAATATCTTTAGATGTACTTTCATGTAGTCATACGTCAAGGCATATGATGTGCATCTGTATTTATTATTATTAAATTTTTCTTAGCGTGTGGCATGTTGGACCGTGAGAAATGCAGTATCTAGTTCGGTCGCCATGTGTGTAAACTTTTAACCGCACTGTAGACACAGAACGTTACTCAGGATGTGCACCTTTGAGTCTGTCCACACGCCATTCCCGCAGCGAGATCGTGGGATTTGAGTGATTATGATGGAGTGGAAATATTAACCCTAACTCAAGTTTTATTAACCAGACAATGGTGTTCATAGGTGTAGTTCCCCTTTCGTGAAGAATACTTATGGTACCGCCGGGAATCGTATCCGGGACCTTTATTTTAAATTGGAAGCAAGGGGTGTTGACCACTCTACTAAGAGGTATTACTGCCATTTTAACACTATAATGTTATCATTATTGATAAAAAAAAAGTTTATATTTTCTAAAAGAATCTTCCTATGAAACTTTAATGGTTTAATAATAATAATAATAATAATAATAATAATAGTCATCATCGTTGAAATAGCGAAGTTAAAGCTACTGCCTTTTATTACACTCAAATTAATTATCTAGAATCGTCCTGCACCTACAGTCAAATTTTTGTAGGAAGGACCTTTTATGAAATACAAATTTTTTTGCTGCCAAAATAGATAATATTTTATTATATTTTAGTGTTATTTTATAGGTATTAATTATTTATATCAAAATGTGCGTCTACATATCACATGACTTGACGTATCAACGCGTGAAAATAGATTATACTAACTTTTCTAGCGGAAGGCTGTTCCTAAGAAAATTAAACCCATAAGTTACTATACGCGGAGTTAAAATGTAAGGTTTCTTATTAGGGTAGCTAAAAGACTATTTTTGTGCTCCTAATTTTACTACCCGCCCACACTACCTACATATTTAGATTAAGGGTATAGAGATAAGGAAAGTAGAATTTTATAGGAAATGCTCCGGCATTTGCTCGGAGTGGGTGTTAAAAACACTGAAAAACAACTCTATCCGGATTCAAACCCTTACAATAGTTGTGTTCTAGACCCCGACCTTATCATCCCCGTAAAATCAGACCAGAAGGGTTAGTTGTCTTATTCCGCATAATCACCGGTACTTGTAAGTAAGACAAACTCACTAACCCAAATGCGACATATTTCTAAACACTACACTACCCAGGATCTTAGCCCAGACCTCCTAGATGTAGATGTCCTATCTAACCTCGTTTCAATTTGCATAGTCCATGGAAGATGATAGCAGTATTAGATAAATTTTTTTAAGTAAACTAAACTTACTAGCTTTTCGGAATATTCGCAACTAAGAATTTAAAGGTTTCAGAATAACGGGTGTTGATAGAACACCCTTTCCACCCGCTTTCCTCTCTTTGACACCCGTTCGCGATTCAAACCTAATCCGGAACTCTAGGGACAGTATAGGTGTTCTAATCTCTGTTGCGAGAATTGGGGGTGGTGGAAGTGCACCTGATTTCTTTGGGCTTTATTTTGTGTTGGCCGTCGTTAGTGGTTTCACGAACATCAACCTTAGTAGTCCCCGGGGTGCACATACACACGTATACAGAAATATAAAGAAAATAGATGAAAATAGAAGTAATGCAATTTAATGAAAAACATGATACATGATCAATATTTAGCACGTAATCTCAATAAGAACTGTCTCTACTAACTAAATATGATATGAGGTAGCATTGCCTAAGCCTTGGCCAACAAGGGGCGTGAGGCGCCGGAAGGACTAACTCAGACAATTGAATTACGTTACTGGTCCCTCTATCACAAGGCATGTTAGCCGAGCACGCTTAGTTATTACTTACATAGGGCAAGTTCAAGTCCAGTTACATATGAGCGCCCTGAATACAGAGCAAAACCCCTTACAAGAGGATCGACCAACATACATTGGTATATCAAAATCTACGGGCCATGCCCGGTCGGGAACACGCCCCACAATGTTATCACCCAACGGGCGATCAATATCATAACATACGTACAAGTAATTAATGACTGCTCCAGCCGTGCCAGAGGGGCGGAAACGGCTCATGAGCTGTATACTCCAAAGGGGAGTATTACTGCGTAATAACAAAGATTAACCGCGGGCCAATCTTGAGAAGCATGAATGGCCCACAGGTTACCCACTTAACACAAGTGCGTGGGATTGACAAAATTACCTAGCTAGGTGGGGATCCCAGGCCTCCATATAACTTGAACCATCTCTTTCCCTGGCAAGCTACCTTTGAGTTACATCAGTGTCTCAATATCGACACGGTTTGTTACCTAATCCTAACATGAAAGTTATCCTATTCATCCAGCCATAAAATAGGCTAATCCTAATCTTTAACATCTAACAGGAAGTTCTACTCTATACATCCCTAACATCTAACTGGAAGTTTACTCGATACATCCTCAACTTCTAACTGGAAGTTTAACTTAATACATCCCTAACTTCTAACTGGAAGTTTAACTTAATACATCCTGCCGTTCAATAGGCTAATCCAGTGACTTGTTCCTGTCCAGTGGATCAATTTCCCTGAACTGTAAGCCTACGTTGATATGATAGATTAGTCGAGGTGATGAGAGTGCGTAGTATGCCAACGGCGCTGATGGTGTCCTGCCGTGTTCTATATTTCTTCCAAGCGGCTCGGAGAATATAAATAGTATGAGAACTCCACGTGATGGGGTGGTCAGTACGAAGAGGAGGGGGAAAACGTCCCTCCGATTCTAGAACAATGACTTGCGTCGGCCAATACCATTCACGGAGCTTTCAGTTGACTGTAACTCGTTGTCCAGCGCGGAGTTCTTCCCTGTGGTCGCGCTCGGCCAATTCTCTCGGTAGGTGTTCTATTCAGTGGGGCATCAGGCTCGACGGAAGAGTCGGTTAAGTAGGTATGTAAATAAACAAACAAATGTTACGGGCGTTACATTTAACACTAGTATCTCATTTGTTAACTCTTGACGACTTTCTTGTACCACCAAAATATTCGTATTTTACACTTGAACGGGGCTAAGCCAGATTAGCCCGTTACAGTTGGTTTTCTTAAATAGTATCCCACTCTTCCTTAATGAAAATTCAGATACATTTCTTCTCAAATTCAAACTCTCTCATACTTATCTCATCAGCGTAGAAATGTATGCACATAACCCGAACGGGTACTAAGACAAGATGAAAAATAACGTACTGAGCCAACCCTACAGGCGTTCCGTAATTTGCGTCGCTTTAGTTATAAATGAACTAAGATAGTTCGCGGAAAATACATGACAACATGATGCCACCCGCCTTGGTGGCGTAGTTGGCTAACGCTCTAGTTTCGTGTAGAGCCAGACCGCCGAGGACGGGGATATCGAGGTTCTAATCTCGGTCGGGTGAACTTTTTTTTTCTAAATAGTTTTCCACTATCCCTCCATACAAATGCGGTTTCACTTCCTCTAACTTTAGCCTTCCCAATTTCTAATCCATTAGAGTAAATAGTACATAAGAGCATAACCCGAATGGGTAGTAAGACGTACTAAAAAAATGGCGCCGGCACCCTTCCCACAGTCACAGATGTCTTTAACAAGGGTTCTACTTACGCAAAACTCTTCGTCCTAGCGATGAAACTTCTAAAGAGATTATAAACCACTGTAAATCCTAGTCTACACGTCGTAAGTAGTTTACCCAACTGTCGGGATGACATTCATTTTACTAAATGTAGATTACACGAACCGTTTACATTGATTACAGTGATGTAATTACGTCGCCAGTTGGTGTAAGCAACTCATTGTCAACAGTTTTGTTTCATTTTGTTTTTTGGTCTTTCGTTGTTATCGCGTGAATTACACGAAAAGATGGAGATTGAAATGAAATTAGAAGTGAAGGAAACTAAACACCTCTCGCCTACAGAAAAAATAAAGTCAGTGGCGTAAATAATAACTTACACGTGACCCGCGTAGTTGAGCACGTGGACTAAATGTCAGGCTCGTATAGTCTGACTAAGCAATGGCAGGGGAGATAAGGGCTCGAATCCCGGGCGGATATACTGAAAGGTTTTTTCGCTCCAAATTGGTCTCTTACACTCCCGCCACTCAAATGCGGGTACACGTCTTCTAAATTATATTTATCTAATTCCTTTCCCATTATTTTAGTTAAATGGAAAAAGACTGGTAGGGTAGTAAGTCCCAGTGCAATAAAAAGCCAACTTGTGATATTTACATCGTATAAATCAGGCTTATCATTTGTAGCATATCCTCTATATAGAGTACATCTACAAGCATGACAATAAAGCTACGAATGAAATAAAGGAATTAAAAGAAGAAAATTAAAACAAAAACTAATCTATTCCTTTAGAAGGTAGAAGAAAATTGAAACTAATCTATTTCTTTAGAAAGTAGAAGAAAATGGCTTACAATGGACAGGATTCAGTCTGATATCATCACCATGCTTTCACGAGCCTTTCTGCAAGCATGGCAGCATGGCGACTTGGCGGATGTCTTGGCCGTTGGACGCACGAGATGGAAAATAACTTTAGTATCGCCAGTCGATGCCCCAACCCTGAGGCGCTGATTCCCTAGCGGCTCTTCTGGGAAACACTCTCTTCTCTAAACCCCCCTTCCCCCTTACCGTCCGATGATCCCTCTGTTTGGTTCGTTCCCGAGTTATACCAAGAGTATATATAAAACATGGGAACCCGTGTGCCACATAACTTCACTTCTTTGTAAAATTTCGTCGTAGGAAGAACTTCTGAACTAATAATATCCAGCGCCACTAATACTTATGGTCAGAATGGATCAGGAGTCGGACTCGCCGCCGCGTCGCAGAAGAAGCCTCTCCAGATCCGATCAAGTATCACCTTATATCTCCGATTTTGAATACTATGCCCTTCCGAAATAGTTTGTTCTATTGTAATATTGTTTTTATGTGTCCTTCAGACACTAGCTGAAGGTATGATTTATAATTAGGTTTTGTATGTTCTTCAGACATGTTTGATTTTTAGTCTGAATGACTTTTTATGTTGTATGTTCTTCAGACACGTTTTATTTAGCCAAAGAAACTAATTGGTTAATACCTATCGTCAGATAGTCTGGCTATATTTGTCTTATGTCCATTTGACATAGCTTAATACGGGGGCTTTGAGCTCTATATATAAGGAGGACCAGGTGTTCAAGTTTTTTTAAATCCATGTATTCATTTAACTATTCTGAGTGCTTATGGCACAGTAATGTGTCGTAACGCCTTAAACGGAATGTTCACATGTTCCATATTTGTATGGTTAAAAGCAGTTTTTCTACGCCTTTTGTTTTGGACCTAGTTAGGTCAGTGTCACACTACATCTTTTTGGCACCTTTTCTGTGTTACTACTTCGGGTGCGCAAAGTGTGGAACACAGCTAGTTTCATATAGTGGCCCGCACAGAGAGTATTTCCTTTCGCCCCATGTTGACGCCTCGTTAGTATTTAATGTTAGATTGTACTATCTTTGTTACATACCCAGGGTATAGGTAATTGTTTATATATAGCTATTGAATGCTCCGGCAGTACCCACCGGGAAAAGACCGGCCATAGTACTACATGGTGTTGACACCTGACTGTTAACCTTCTGTATGTATATAATAGATCGTCCATTTACAGTCCATTATTTAGAGTATCTATGGCACTCTTCTTTAATTTAACTCAAGCTAGCTAGCTTCACCCATATTTAACCTAGTAGATCTAAAACTATAGGATTTACAGTAGTGTTATTTATTAGTTATCCTTTCACAATGTTTTCTGTTTAGACCCTTCTGGCTGTAGTCTGGCGCAAGTCCGACTACTTTTGTGCTCTTTCTACTTAACTCCCCTTTTAACCGTTAATGTGTTGTTTTAGACACTTACTCTCCCGAGCTACGACAGGGTCCTATATTTCTGGAGTTGTTAAATCCTACCATATGTTCAATCTAAAGGTGTTGTTTTCCTTTTTACTTTGAATTTGTACTTGATACGCCGAACTGATATTTCTGACACTATATACTGTACACGATATTTAATTTTAAATTTTGTTCTTCTACTGTAAGCCTTTATCTCATCTTATTTTTTGTTATAATAAATGTATTTCTGTTACCTAAGTATTATTCTATGTTTCATTAACATGATCCCTCTTATTTCCTTATCATGTATTTACCTTGTATTAGTAATCGTTACCTCCTCTACATATTAGAGTGAAGGGGAAGCAACGATTCAAGACACGCATCCGTGCACGTCACTTTAATTAAGAAAACAACAGAGAAGATTATGTTTTCTGCATAAGTAATTTTTTTTCATGAATAGACACATTTTGTGCAGCTATTATTTGAATTATATCAAAGATGTTATTTGAATAACTTTGTAAATTCCAGCAGGGTTGATTACAATGCCATTTTTCTTTACATTAATGTATAATGTCAACCTTTAAAAAAAATACATTTTAAAATTCCCTCATGCTTTCCCAGTTAAATTTCACTTTGGTATATCATTAAAACGTCTCTCAACAGAATTCAGTGAATTATGATATATATGTATGTTTAAATTAAATTAACCTTTGTAATGGAATTTGTTTTCATCCGGGCACCTGTTATATAAGTTTGTATTTTCTTGTGTTCCAGGTAAGCTTTTGCCCCGGCTCAAAACACGTAATCCTTACGGTCCTATTTTATGTAAGTACTATACTGAGTGTGTGTGTGTGTCTGCGCGCCTCTCTTTCCAACCCTCTCACTCTGTGTTCATCCTCCAGCGGTGCCATATTCAGTAATGGCGGCGAATAGTGTGTGATCGCTAATCCCTGGCAAATAAAGGGGAGGGAGGGTTGGGGGTGTGTGTTATACGTATAACGGGTGGGGACGGGTATTCAACTGAGGATATTTAGTCAGTCACAGCTTAGGACGTATTACGGAGGCCATGGTTGAAACTGCTTCAAATAATACCGTCGCATCTGTAATGTAGACCTGCATTAGTAGTTAACGCATTTTAGTGGAAACAGCATTGTTCACCACAATGCAAGGAACAATATTTTTTTGTCCGCAAACCATTGCATTGTGACTAAATTCTCCTGTTGGGGAGGGTAGGGGGGGGGGAGGAGGAGGATTGATCCGATTGTTTTTATGTTCCATACATTGGCGATGTTTTCTTACTTAGATTGTTGATGACGGGGATATCGAGGTTTGAATCTCGATTGGGTGTACTGAGGGTGATTTTCCCTAAATAATTTTCCTCTCACCCTCCACGAAAAGGCGGGTAAACTTCCTTCACATATAATCTTCCTAATCCCTAAAACTATTAGCGTAATTAGTGCATAAGTATATATACAGTATACACTACGAAATACATGACTTGCATTACCACCCTCATTATTTTCGTCCTTGTTTTGGTGCTTCCTTCTGTCAATATTTTGAATTTCGAAGTTAGTTTCAGAAAAAAAAAAGTTTGGTTGTATATGAATTAAATGCTTAGTGTATATTTTGAAACATCTAACATATTTAAAAAAAACATATGATCACATTAAAGATGTTTCGTTTTGAGGAGCAAGGAAATCTCTGTTAATGTAAAAATATTTCTGTCTATTCTACGCACACGTCTGTATTTAAACATTGCTTTAAACTATGACCTGTGCCTTCATCAACTAACATACACATTTCTATGATATCTCCGTGTTTTGCCAATAGGTGTCGTGATATTTGGTCAGACACATGGTAATTGTTGATTTGTACTGAACTAATTATGCGAATACCACCTGTGAATGGGGGATCGAGTTTTCACAGTTAATCCAATTAAAACCATACGTCTAACTTAAATTTCCCTTACCTCAGTTATCCCCTGTCAAAAAATGTTGATTTTTACCTATACAAAAATTTCTATAAATACGCACACAATTAAATTAATAAAGTCGACATTAAAACAGTTTATAATTTTAAATATGCAATTTATTTGTTCCTGCTATGTCTACTGGTGCCCCGAATGGTGAATCTTGAAACTAATACCTTTTCCCATAGTAGAAGTGAAAACAATTCAAACCAATTGGCTTTAGATTGGTTTGTGAGAATTATGGTGCCTTGAACCGATGTAATAGATATGGAACCGGCGAAATTCTGAAATCGACAACACAAATTTTAAACTTCAGCTTCATTATTTGCTCGTTGCTGATTTTAAAATATCTTAAAATTTTCTCTGCTGTGAGCCTATCAAAACATTACTGTATCTGTTTGAGAAAGGCTAAACTAGAACCCTTTTTCATCAAGCCTAGTTTCATAGCTCCGCGAATATGCTAAAAAGTTGTTGAAAGGAGCTAATGTCACATTTGGTTCTACTAATAAAACTCAAAACTTATGTTTGTATAAAGCCTTTTGGAATTTTTCGACTTTTTTTTGTCGTAAACCATATTTTGTAATAATGTAATGTAGAATTAAATATTGCGTTAGAGTTGAACATTTGATTAGTAATATCTCGGATACCTAGGCAGCCCCCTTAGGAAAACAATGACAAACCTGCTGGCGCCAGTGCGGGTCTCGCTCGGATTATTTTGACGGAGCGTTGGGACGCGTGTAAACTGGGTCGTGTATCACATCACGAAGTGAGTGTAAGGTATTCTACATGTCACCTTTCCCGGTGATGAGTCATGGCGTGAGAGACTATGAGCACGTGATTCAACATACACAATGGAGGCACTGTTGGCAACTTCAAGACATTACCGTGGATATATATGACGTGACCTCTCGAGTTTTAACACACACATGACACATGCAAGCCTTACACTTAGATCCCCGCGTCTGCTGCCGGTCTTGTTCTTGGCTCATAAGTTAGGGGGCGGCCAGACTGAGCGTGCGAGCGACTAAAATATAAAATAGAACACATTGGTTGTAATGGGAGGTGGCCACACTGGAGCGAGCGCGCGAGTGACTGAGCGCGCGCGCGCTTGAAAGATAGAACTGTTTCTATTTTTCAAGCGCGCGCGCTCGACCCGGTACAGTCTAGTTTACAGGTGCTAGGCAATATTATTCTATGTTGGTTCATTGAGTGCTGGGAAACTTCTCATTTTGACATGATATTTGACTTTTTTCTATCAGTGATAGGTTTAACACACTTGCAATTAATGGCCTAATTTAATTGGCAAGACCATAAATATATGTAAGCCCGATATGTTAAAATACTTCAATATTATAATCAAAGTAGGCCTTTACAAATAATAATCACCATTAGTTTGGAGAGTATGAAAAATACCACAACAATAAATAAGTTTTACCTTCCAGTCAAAAGCTATGGAGTGCAACGCACCATTCCGCCACTGGTGCGGCTAATCTGATTTTAAAACACTTCAGTACATTAAAAATATTTGTTGTAAGAATTTTCGAGGAGCAGAGATGTACCAAGTGTCTTTGACAGAGATATCTTCTCTAATGAACTAGGGTCTGCTAATTACGCGCTCGCTCGCACGCTTGTCAGTCTGGCCGAACCCTTACACGCGCCGATTTCGGGTGGGCACCATTACATCGCAAGTCCATTACATCGCGTTTTAGGAACAAATACATTTCAGGTCCATCACGTCGCATTTCCCCCACCTATCTATACACAGCTAACCCTACTTTGACGTACAACCAATAGGATTGAAGGGGCGTATATATACAATTACATCGCATGTCCATGGGACATATACCTACGTAGACTCTTTATTTCCCATCATTTTCTCCAAGAGTAATTATATTGGTGGTTGGAGTCTTATTTCCTAGCTAGTTAGCGACAAGATGTTTGATAGTAAGGAAGAAAACACGGCGTAGTTCTATAAAGGACGATTACTCAATAACTCCTTAGTGTAGCAACTCAAATCACTCATTTTTTTTTTAAAATGAAGTTATAAACATACACGTAGCCGTTATCAACAATAACACAATGGGTGCGGTTATAGACAACTGATAGCCTGCTGGAAAACAAGTGAGACTTGAGACTGTCGCATGCGCGAAATAATAAGGTCGACTTGAAGGAACCCAAGCTGCATGTTAGACGCATCAACTTCCCCAATTGCTCCTTGAAAAATATCCAACCATTGGGATATTCATAAGGAAGTCGATACGGTCCTCCCCACAGGACTTTACTGTATTACACCACCGACTTCCCCACGAGGAAGCACATGGAAAAATCGGTGCGTTCATTGTCAAGTCAAGGTCATGCAGGCTTGCCTAGTCTCGACTAGGCTATAAGTGATACGAAACGGTAACTTTTTGAACCACAGGGTTGTAAGACCCTCCCTCACTAGAGTAACCAATAGTCGAGCCGGTGGATAAAAATTGTGATTGGACCATTTTAACTGTACGGTTCAATTTTCATAAGAAGGCCCTCATATGACAGTTAAAAAAATGACACATCTCTCTGTTGATTTTTTTTTACCTTGATTTGTGTTAGTGTCGCATTAGTGTCTTAGCCTCGTTCTCTCTTACCTCTCTTAAAATCGAGGGGTTGTTAGGAATTTGCAAGGAGGAAAAACAAGGCTTTCTCTTTAAGGTGAGGGAAAAGGGGACGCGAGAAAAGGCTAGTGATTTTGCAGTCTTAATAACAAAACTTTTATTTTTGCCAAAATAAAAATAAAAATATTGCTCCAGTAGCAACGTTTAGTTGAATTATCTTCCCACGGTGATATCAAAAATGGTTGAATATCCGTCAAGGATGTCCTGGAATTTAATGACAAATTTTTTTGTTCATTCAAAAAAAGTTTCTCATATAATGCCGTATGCCCATGGCAGATACTCAACATTTGTTGATATCACCATGGGAAGAAAATTAAACAACACGTTGTTACTGACTGGAGCAATATTTTATTTATTTAAGCAAAAAAAATATGTTTGGCTATAAAAACTGCAAAAACACTGACATTTTCTCGCATCCGCCACATCCCCCACCTTATGTGTGATTTTCTACTACTGTACTGGTTTATTCCTCAACAGAGATATGTTTTATTGATTAATATCACATTAGCTTTAGCTTTACCCTATCCACACCAATGTGGGTACATTAATTCTAACTATATATATATAAACACACACACACACACACACACACACACACACACACACTCACCTATAAATCTAATTTAATATCGGGCACTCATCATGCACTTTGCCACCCTTTCCAACTTGAAGATTTTCTCTTGAGTGACGAGAAAATCAAACCACTTTAAAAATTTTAACGTCTTTCTTCGTACCCAAGTAGAGGGAGGGTGCGCGCTTGCTCTATTAGTGCCGAAGAAGGACTCGTCCCACTTAACATTACTTCCTAAACTGCCTCCCGTCATGCCATTGGCGGTCGCCCATTGCGCATTATTTACGCGCTTCTCTTTACCTAGAATAATTTGTTGTAAGATCAAGAGGCTAAACTGGACTAAACACCAAGATTAAGATGATAATGTTTTATTTTCAGAAAAAATATATTATAAATTAAAAATAAGCTATTAAAGGTAGAATATATACCCCTTGTTTATCCTGTAAGGTAGTAAGCTTACCTTGCATTATTCTACTATGGTATGGCCAACAATAAAGGGTCATAGTGTAATATATTAAGAGGACAGCTACCCTTTGGGTTAACGAAGTTAACACTCCATTTATTATTAAAGGTAGCAGTGTGGCAGAAGGGAGTGCAAGTATTTCTCAGTTTGTATAGAATATAAATTTGTTGGCAAAAATTAATCAAATATTTCTCCAGTTGCAACATAGAGTTTAGACACCCTTTACAGATATTCAAGATCTGTTGATATTAACATTTGCATAAAACTAAACTCTACATTGCTACTGGAGAAATATTTGATTAATTTTTGCCAACAAAATGTAATGCTATAAAAACTGTAAGATTACTCGTGCGACCTTCTGCCGCACCTTAACGTATTATTATTATTTTTTAGCACCACATCTTACTACCCGTTCGGGCTATACGCTCTAAATACTAATTACGCTAATAAATTAGGAATTGGGAAGGTTGAATTAGAGGAAGTGAACCAGCATTTAGGAAAAACCACCCCCAGTTCACCCGATCGAGATTCGAACCTCAATCTCCCCGTCCTCAACAGTCGAGCTCAACACGACTAGCGCGTTAGCCAACTACGCCACCGAGGCTGGTCTTAACGTATTACAAAATAGAATTTACGTTACACCATAGTGGAACCATGCAAGGTCTTGTTCACTTCATACTGAAGAAGACCTATTAAGTGTCAAAAGATCTAACAATATTGTCAACAAACATTGTCAGCATTATATTACTATTAAATTGTTCAATTTTTTAAAACCTTTTTATAACAATTAAATGACCTGCTTCGGTGGCCGTATGGTTTGAGGCGTCACTCTCGTGTTAGACTAGACTACCGATGACAGGGAAATAGGGGTTCGAATCTTGGTCGGGTGTACTGAGAGTGATTTTTCAACAACAAAAAAACACTTTACCTCCACGCAAATGCTGGTACACTTCCTATAAATTCAACCTTTAGCATCCCTAATTCATTAACGTAATTAGTACAAGGGCGTATAACCTGAACATTCAATAAAACTCAGTGAAAAAGAAGATACCCGTTTTGGTGGCCGCATGATCTAAGGTGCTACTCACACAATGCCGAGGATGGGGAGATCGGGGTTAGATACCAGTCAGGTGCATTGGAGTTGTTTTTCCTAAATGGATTTCCACTCTCCCTTCACGCAAATAGGGGTTCCTTTTCCTCTAAATTAAACCTTCCTCATCCCTAACACATTAGTCTAATTAGTACATAGCCTTATAACCCGAACGCGTAGTAAGACGCGGTGAAAAAAACTAGAAAATTGTACACCCTATTAAGTGAGTTTTAGAATGCTGATCATAATAATTATCATTGCCATTTTAAGTTGCATATAACGATTAAGGACTTTTCCATATATATGTAATGTCGTATTCATTGACAAAAATTTAATCAATGTGATTTTTTTTTAACTTAAGATCCAGTATTACATATTTTTTCCTGTATTTATTAATTCCATTATGTATTACATTATTTTATTATATTAATTTATACTTGATTCCTTTTAGCACATTTAACAAATCAAGTCAGCGTATACTAATTCTAATGTAGGCCTACCCGAACAAGTTAAAAAATACTAGCTCAGTTATTTGTTAACAAAATTATATCCAAGCAAATTATATAAAACACACTCGTGTACCTATTTGACTGATGACGTTGATTCACTTGTTTATAATTAAGCAAACAGCTTGCAGGTCACAAAAAAAATTCCTGTTTACTCAGTCTCTTTGTTTCCATTCATGAAATTGTGGCCAGTCAATATATGCGTGTGTGATTATTATATCTTCGATACCTGTTTTCCTGTCGACTTCCCTTCCTCCCTATTTTCTTATTTATATCTTTTACTAAAAGTAGAAATTGCTCTAAATTATCCTAAGCCGTTATTTTAAGATATTTATACTCCAGGGTCAGTAACGGTAATAACTCATACTTGTAGATAATTGAATAATCAATTCAGGTTTTACAGGCTCCTCCTTCCCCCTCCTCCGTGGCCTCTATAAAGTGGTTTAGCTCTAGGGTGAGGAAAGATTTCCAATTTTTACTCTTATCATGGGCTACAGCCAAAACTGATGTATGAATTTCTTTCAAACCTAATATTTATGTTTTACGATCATACCTAAAGATTAATTGTTATAGATTTAAATTAAAGCTAGTTTACTGATTTTTTAAAAATTATATCATATTTTTAAATTTTTCAAACAATTTTGTTCAAAATGGATAGAAGAGTAGTGTTTTTTTTTACAATATATCTAATACTGCATACTTGTTTTCGAAGAAAAAATCACTTATTTATAGCTTATGGGTTATTTTTAAAATATTCCAAACAATAATATTACATATGAGAACGTATGTATGATTGCGTCTTGCCGTTTTTATAATTATACCCTACTGAGATATCGTAATCCTTATTAAATTACGTAGTCCAAGGGCCTTTTTGAATATCATCATCATCATCATACTATGCGGGCTATTTGCGCGCATAGCTCTGGGCCTCCGAGTTTTCATTCTTATTTCTAGGCTAAAGCGGGTTTATCTATTTAAAAAAGTAACCACTTGCATCCTGTTCACTTAGGATAGCTAGTTTAACTTTTCGATAGTAATTACAGGCATTAAATCTTACCTTTAACTAAAAATAAAAAAATAAAAATTGAGAGCACATCAAACCATATCAATCGATTACCACTTACAGTTTAATTGACTCAATAGGTCTACCACTTAAATACTTCATTTTAACTTATACTGACTTTACATATATTATATTATCTAGCATATATGAGACATACAATTATATATTCAGATCATAAATTCATTAGAAGCTGTAAATATCTGTGAATTAACCGATGCATGCATGCGCAACTAACCATTTAGAATATTGTTCTAAGGAGCTGGTCCTTTGTGCAGAGAACTGTACATATATCACTTTTTATTCATATTCTAAAAAATAAGGGGTTGCTCTAATTAACCATATCATATTAAATACACATCATAATAGAAGCAAAGGCCAAGCGATCAACCCTTGAAACGTTTGTCCGCTTCGTCATTCTAAAATGCTTTTCTCTTAAGCTTGTTAGTACTGGATGTATGACTAGGTGAAGGCTAATATAGTAATCTTGCAGTTTTCCTAACAAAAATATTTTCTGACCATAATACATTCAATACTTCATTAGATACGTTTAGTTTAATTTTTACACGTTAATTAATTCCTGTTATATTATATATATTATATTTAGCACCGCGCCTTACTACCCGTTCGGGTTATACGCTTTAAGTACTAATTACTCTATTGGATTAGGAATTGGGAAGGTTGAATTAGAGGAAGTGAACACGAGATTCGAACCTCGATCTCCCCGTCCTCAGCAGTAGAGCTCAACACGACAAGCGCGTTAGCCAACTACGACACCGAGGCGGGTAATTCCTGTTGATACTACTGTTTGTAGAAAATCAAGCTAAAGCGCTACTTTATTTATTGTGTCCCAAATAAAAATTGTTATATTGTTGTATTAACCTCAACTCGCTTTCCTTTGCAACCCACCTTAATCATAATCATCAAGGAAACAGCTTAGTTATTTCACCGGTATCTGTGGTCGTGTGGCTTATGCCGTCTCTCTCGCAGTATGCAGGGCCGTTCTTATGGAGCGGTCAAGGTTATAATCCCAGCTGGGTGTAGTGAGAATGTTTTTACCCTGAATGGTTACCAACGTTCCCTCCACGCAAATTCAGGTACATTTAATTTAAATTAAATTAAGTCATTCCGAATAACCTTAACTGGTTGTAAGACGTTGCGTTGCGCACCTTAGCTCAGTTGGTAGCATGTCTGTATACTGAGACAAGGATACCGGGTTCGATTTCTGGCATGGTCGAAAAATGTATCATTTGTGAAATGTGAGTTTACCCTTTCACAGTGATTAATTAACGTCCGAGGGCTGGATGTTGTAAGATAATAAAAGTGCGCTGATATAATCGGTCGGTTCAGAAAGTTAAATACCTTAAATAAATGGGAAAAAAGGAGAATATACCTTTCTCATTCGTACCTCAGTGTTATGGTTAGATACGGATAGCTCGGACTGATGCTTAAGAGACATAGCATCAATAATAAAAGTTAGTACTATGCCATTCAAAATTAACATTAACCATTAGCATTAAACAAAGATCCACTGTTGGTAATTTGAATCAACAATTTTTGATAGTTAATACTAATAAGAGCATCTTAATATTTTCTTTTAAAAGTTTCTTATTTTAATTTAACTTAATGTTAAATTATTGGGGCTTGTTTTTATCACATAAGTTGTATACCTTTTAATAGATAGTTAATTTATCTTTCTTCCTTTATATATTTCATTAATATTTTCAACTCGGTTTCGAAGTTAATGGCCTGTAAAATAATTACTGCTATTTCATCATATATCACACGCACCATTACGTGGTTTAATTTGCGTTATGATTGATGAGACGTTCAGAAATGATAGCGCTTTTGAATTATTACTAAAGCCACTAATGTCCGTGTAGCAGTTGGTAATTTAGGTTGTGTTTTGCATCTACTTTGTGTGTGTACCGATAATTTCATAAGTTAAAGCTCTACACATCTATTCAACCATTGATGACGATTTTTAAAATGTCCCTCAAAAGGATACAGGATAAATTCCATGCATTTGTATTTACTCATAAGTCCTTCATTTTATTTTAATTGGTGTTCAGGTAATTACCATGCTTCATATACATACCAAGGACCTCGTATAGTAAATAATAAATGATTATTTAATCGTACTCAACACAGTACCTAAATATGCCTATCTTATATTTGAAACATACAAAAAAAAACTTAGCTATTTCAAATCCACTAGTACATAAAGAACAGGTTCAGGTCCAGAAAAAACAAACACCAAATATACAATATAACATTGATTTTTTATATTTTAAAATCACCACGCAGTAGTTTTTCTACATGTGTCACGACATTATTTTTAAAGCATTATTCATTAATAGTTTGCTTTAGCGACCTGTCCATAACAAATTTTAGGAACAAACAACTAAATCCCAGGCCTATACCGAACCAATTAACCAAAGGTAACACACCCAAATAAGTAATTGGATTTGTTGGAAAATGAATCCGGGGTTATTAGGTAAAAAATAAAGTGCTATAAGATTACTTTTATGGGCTAAAAGAATGTTATTCGTTATAATTCTGAGACACTATCCATAAAATAGGGTAGGAGTAGAGAGGATCTAATAAGAAGCCAGGGGACGTTCTCTAGGCCTGTAAGAGACCTGCTATAGTCGCAAATGCAGCAGCAGGATAGACATTGAATGCAAGAGAGACTAGGAAAGTGGAGGCCGTGGGAATTAAGTTTGTTAGGAGCATGTTAGCTGTCACGAGGAGAAACAGGATTGGGAATGAAGTTATCACGGAATGAGTGGGGGTGGGGGGTATAATCAATACATGAGATAGTAGTATACAGTATATAGTAAGATGGAAGCATTTTACCAAGCTGACACAGCCACAGGCTTAGAACCGATGATAATGATGATGATGATGATTTATGCAAATTATTTCCAAACCTTTTTATTTTGATATTTAATCTGCCATGAATCTAGAATGAATATTAACAATACGTATATTTTTGGCATTAAACTCGTTGAACATTTTTTGTAATTATATTATGCTACATGTTTAGTTTAAAAACTCACATTGCTATGTAATTCTGTATAAACCCCTTTCGGCGTAACCCATGGAACCGGGGACCATGTGACATTTATCAAAAAGTTGATGAAAGCCTAAGAGCGTTTCATAAATACCCACTTCGATAAAAGCCAATTTTTCCTTAGAAGCTATTCAAAATGGGTCCGGAAGATGCATGTTATGCCCTCAAGGTGCATAAGGATGTTCATATCTTTTATATGTATAGAATCAGCCTTTCAATGTCAAATTTCTTTTACCTCTCTGAAATATTACTCCACTTTTCCAAGGGCCACCCTCTTGTCAAGTGTGGCGGCAGAGCCAGTGCTCCAAGTCAAGGAGGAATAACTATAGGATGAGTCATCTATGTTCCCGACTCTAACCGAATATGGGTTCTTTTAATTCACACGCCACCGCCTCAAAAAGGAATTGGTCAAGTCAAGGGTGCCTGCAGGATTTGTCTGAGGGGGAAGGGGGCAAACCTCCTTTGGGAACATTTATTAAACTGAAGCCTCAAAATACGCTTTTTGAAGCAATCCTTGTCTCTTGAAAATAAGACATAACATAAGAAAAATGTTACAAATCTATCTAAATTCGTGTGTGGACACTTGACCTTGACGATTTGAATGGTGAATTGCTCGCGCATGCGCCAAACTATAAATCCTAAAGTCAGGAGGCCTAGCGAGAGCACTAGTAATTAGTTTATTGGTTTTATTCTATAACTTTATTTGTTGACTAGAAGCACTGTTCGAGCTCTAGTTAAGAGCACTGCTGGACGGGATTAGCCTTCTTCTAATATGTAAACAACCTCAGTATCTCAGGGAGGAAATTGTTACCCCCCCCCCCTCCCCCCTACAAGAGCCCCTGGTCAGTTCTATAATATGATATTATACTTATGTTTTTGTCTCAAATATAGTTTGTATTACTTTTTTTTTAGTAGACTTACTCCTAACGCTAAAGTCATTAATGGTTTAATCCAAATGCTAGGGGTAAGGAATTTGATAATAGAGAAAATGCAAACTAATTAGCGTTAAGAGAGCGTGAGAAAACCGCATTTATAAAACACGTTTGGAAAAACAATATGACTACAACGGGGTCGGGAGTCGAACCTTGGTTTCCTCGTAACCGGTGGTCCAATCCATCGCAAGTCTGAGACACTTTAAACCAAGTGACCCCCGGTGTGGGTGTTTTATGCCAAATAAGCCTGCATAGGAATCAGTAGGCCTACCGTCAAGTTTGTTGATCACACGGGAGGGTTGGCGGATGGGTGACGGAGGGGTTGTACCAACGTGACACGACCGCCTGAGAAATGAGTGGCATGTCTTTCGTTCCCTCTTCCACGTCGTGGACCGCCAGCCTCTTCTCTCTACCTCTGTCCTCCGGGGAAATCTTCGGCGGCAAACCGGGGAGCGTCGCCGTGGCAGTGATTCAAGTCAGACCTTTTTAGATTTACGAGACGAAGGAAAGAGTTTTTCAAATTTCTAAAAAAGAAATAAAAATAATATGAAAACACTAGCATGCATTTCACGGCTCTCAAGTATTTCTTTTTTTGCTTGCGATTTATCTTCTTTTTTTCGTGATTTATGATCATATTTATATATTCCTATTTGGATTAGAATAGTGAGAGAAAAGGGTGGTGGTACAGTGATAAATCGGTACTTTAGTTTCAGTTACCTTTTATCTATTTTTGCTGTGGTGGATCCCTCCATATTGCAAGTAAACTCAAAGTTGTATTAATCACTTGGAGAATGGTATATAAGCAAACATACTGACCAAGTATGTATGGTTTCTATACCTTTCGTTTAAATGTCCATTGCCTGATTTAGTTCCATTATATTCGTGCACGTGTGCTTGCTCCGCGTCTTACTACCCGTCCGATCTATCGGCATATTTTACTCTAATGTTGTAGGTGTGAGTAAGGTAGAGTTTATAGGAAATATAACCGCACTTGTGTAAAGGGAAATCGAACCTTGACCTCCCCATCACTAGAAAACACTTTTAGACTAGGTTAACGCCTTAGCCCGTCTACCCATCGATATGGGTATATTAGCTAGAATTTTTAACAGGTCGTTTAGTAGTATCATGAAATCGCGGTGGATTTATAAAATACAATTTTTTTGCAGCAATTAATTTTTTTAAACTACATTATTTACATTTTTAATATATTTCAAAAATGGCGAATGCATACATTGAATTTATTTTGTGATATCTTACTAGCCGTAGTAACTAAGCATATATATATATATATATATATATATAAATCACGCTTATGAGGTATGAGTGAGGACGCTAAAATTGAGAGAAAAGGTACCTACTTTGGGAAACCACTCGGGGGGGGGATCCTCTGTACGCCATACTGGGGTTTGAACCCCCCACTACCTCGTCCCCGTCAAGTCAGACTAATCGAACTTGACATTCACTACCCTCCATGATATTGCTACACACACACACACACACACACACACAATACTTATATCTACTTATACCAGAATGGAATGGGCCAGTTTCATAGTCCGACTTAGTATGCCTCAACTGTTGAAAGTATTATTTTAAAAGTATTAATAATATTAATTTAAAACGATAGCTGCATATCATACCGCCTGACGTATGGATACGTGATGGTAAATCTAATACATTTTCTAGCCGTCAGGTAATTTCTTCTTAATAAAATAAGACTGTAGATGCTACTTTTATTGTTGAATATTTTCGTGAATATAGTAAATTTACATGGAAAATTCTTGAAAATTCACTAGGGACATCTCAAAACTTATATCGCCTAGTACAGTACGATTAATTGAATAATAATTAATGTACGCCATCGTTACGACGTTAATTCAGCCTTAGATTTCCTATAGTTGATTAGCCTCTTATTGTGTACGGTATCAAATGTTTCTTTGCAGCGAGAGGAAAGGCGTGCTTCCCTTCGTAGGACGTATGTTTTGATTTCATTACTAGCATTTAGTGTGCGCGAGATGGCTGTTGTATAATGTTTGAACCCCAGGATCTCGACTTTACATTACTTAACATTCGCTGTTATCGTTCTGAAGGCCTCCTCACCAAACATTCGCTGTTATCGTTATGAAGGCAAACACCCCCACCTACAACTCCACTCACCCACACACGTGCGAGCATGCACCGAAACAAAACTACGTGTTGCGCGTTTTGTTTCGGGTGATGTCGGAACACAGTATCAACAGCTCGTAATATGGTTGAACGGAGACGTGCGTTGGATGCGAATCTCTTGAAAATGGGGGAAGGCTGTGTGTGTTTCATTTGCATACATCACAGCTCTATCTAAAACACACACACACACATTCTCTCTCACGTGAGTTTCTAAATTACATGCTTATTCGCCACCTCACCCCCCGTTTCCGACCCCCTGTGATACGAAGTGAAATGAACTTCCGCTGTGTATCGGCTGACGTATGTAAACTGAGCGAATGCTCACTTTTGCGTAGCAAGCCAGGGAAAGATAACCCTTCATTAAAACCTTAAAGAGCGTATATTTTCATCAACAACAGTATTTAAATTGTGTTTTCATGAGGGCAATTTAATATGAATGCTATTTATTTAAAATATCCGTAGTCAATTTTAAATTCCGACTTAACTAATGTAGCCGACTAATTTAATTCTCGCGTTTTGAATATTTTCAGCGTTTCTTGATCCATCTACATACGTTTATAAAACTTTGGCATAATACACTTTATGTTCGGTTTAATTTTTATATGAAAGGCCTTTTCTGAGAGCTATAAAAATAACTAGCTCTAAGAACGGTCATGTTATCTACAGCTGTCACGTTTGATAGATGTTATCACTACCTATGAAATAACACAACCATATAGGGCTATGTTTGTATTTTCTAAAAGGCTCACCCTAGAAATTTGTGATGAACCCCGTATTTACACCACCATAATTTTTTACTTGTCAAAATGTATCCCACCTCTACCTGTTTGTTTTTTTTGTCATCTTAATTAATTTTTCTATTCATCATATTACACAAAACCATAAAATGAAAACGTAATTATTCAAGCTTCTTTACGATATTTGAATTGCGTGCGTGCTAATATACAGATATACTAGAGCTTTTTTTTTTCTTCAGTGTCTGATCACAAGAACTAGAACTTTTACATGCGGTGAAGTGAGAGGTGTCACAGGTTAGCTCTCCAAGTTTGTGGTGAAGAAGAGGATTGTTGACACGGATTTTGGGTGGCGTATTCCCTTTACAAATCAGTTTTCCCTTCATATCGCGTCAAGCTAGATGTTTTGATAAGCAGAAGCAGAACCAGATTAGCATGATCTGATGGTTCATGAAGGGGAGCTCGAGAGAAAACTCCAACACGTGCCGACCAATTGATAACACCGTGTTGTTTTTGAAAATTAAAACAAATGTTTGTCGCATTTCGCGAAGGTTCTGAAATAAAGAGAAGACATATTAATATTAGTTTGGGGAGGGG
>CABEEJ010000798.1:101407-139002 GCA_901482245.1 Timema douglasi
GGGGGGGAGAGCCTTCTAAACCACTGTTTTACACTTCTCGCTTATCCGAGCAGGGATTTGGGGCGTGAGTGACACCCTCCACGGTCAATGACGTAGTTCCCAAGCCCCTGAATAAGATGATTGGTGGCACCGGGAAGCCTGTCGTAGAAAGACTGCGCCAGCTTCAGGAAGTGGTCCTTGATGGTAGGCATTTCCAGATCCCGGTGCAGTGTTGTATTGCGAACGTATATTTGTTTGGTTTGATAAAAGTTATGCACTTTTTTTTTTCATTTTAAAAACTCATTGTTGCACATTTCATCCAGATAAACATATATGTATATATTTATAATGCAGAGAAAGAAAGTTTGTCCTTTATTGATGAGTGTATGGCCCTGTGGTGGCGCAATCCTGCACCATCGGGAGACTTTTACTCCACCCTTGTGAAGTCTTGAGAGACATCCTTGTGAGTCTTGACTTCTCTCGGATTGTGCTCTGCGTCTGTGAGAGGCGAAGAGAGTGAAAGGGAAGGAGGGCGGCTAGGGTTGTCTAGTTTTGACCCAAGGGACTAAACTTGGTTTCACCGAGTTCTCATAAAGTTTGTGTACATTGCGGAGTAGCTCGTCGCTCCCAGGGGTAACCAAACATTGTAACGCAGAGGGAAGGGGGTGGGGGGTAGGTCCAACCGTGGCTTACCTTCTACTTGTGTTCGGTGGCGGCGACTCTTGTGGAATGTTGCCAAGAGTAGGGGTGAGTAGGTGCTCTTGATGACGAGATCCAAACAACCCGAGTTGGCGACCATTTAATAACAAAATGTAGGCCTACATGAAAAATATAAACTACTCCACCATATCACTAATCTTTGTAGGCATATTTGTAACACTTAACAATAAAGTTTGTTTTCCCCACCGCGTGTTAACGCTCGTCTGGGCTGCACTTTTTGGCAACAAACTAATGGGAAAAGTAGAATTTTAGAAAAAATATGTCCACATTTTAATAGAGGAAGCGTGAGAAACAATTAAAAAGAACACTCCCTTTTAGCCAGGATTCGAACCCTGCTCTCCCCTTTGCTGGCTAATTTGGTTCAGATGAGCTAGTCGTTTTGTTAGTGTACCACCCGATGCGTGGGAATTCTTATATTATCTTGCTAAGTGATGGTTGGGTAACATCGTCAGTTGTAAACATTATTCTTATATTACCAACATTTGTTAACCCTCTGGTAATGAATTGCTCGATTTCTCGGTGCACAATTGAAACAGCTTATTTAATAATTTAAAACTGTTATAAACGTTTTTCATAATTAAATACTATTCTAGTCAGTGCTTTAACAAATCTCCAGAAGTTAAAGCGCTTGTAATAAAACAACCCTCTCTCACTCACAGAGGATTGACACTGTTCGCTTCATCCCCACAGTCTGCGACCATGACGCCCCGCTACGCCATGTAATTAAGTCTAATTGGCTTCTTGCTCGATACTGCAAAGCGAGGGGGGCTGTTTTCAGCGTGAGCTAATCACTACACCTCCGCCATGTAATCATTAAAAGTAGTGGCAACATAGGTCATTGGTTCGTACACTTTGAAATAACTTTAATTTGGTTTTGACACGAGCTGGTGGCCAGGCAGATAAAGGTGCCAGTCTTGTCTTGTCTGGTCTGGTCTGGTTTGTCGGTGACAGGGTGGTTGGGGTATAAATTCTGCTTGGGTGTAGCTTACGCGTTTCTTCACTAAATGGTTTGCCATCCTCGTAAATGTTGGTCTCTACCACACAACCCCGTTCTATAATAGTAATAAGACGATGCACGAAAAATATGTCATCAACTTTGGTTGAGAGCGTTGAGGCTTTGGACCTGGGTTGCTTGGTAGATTCATATAGTTCACTACCAGTACGGTCTCCATTTGCTCGAGGTCAATTGCACCCCTAAGACCTAGTTCAAACCTTTTAGCACCAGAACAGAGATTTTTTTAGCCGACTGTCTGAGGATTGTCGAACTCGATAAGATATGCGCGTGCGTGGATTCAGACTCTGGAACAATAAGAAACTGAATACCGCTCCGACATCTCGGCCAGTAAATATCGAAATGCTTCGATCTTGGTTCAAGGGTTGAAATTGAAGGGCTTGGGGCAATAATGAGCTATATCCCAACAAGGATAAGAGTTAACATTGAATTGTGTTCATACACTTCCTTACATAAGTAGCAAGACTACTTATAATAATTTTTAAATTTCAAGGTTTGTATCAAATTAGAGCAGAAACATGTGAATTATTGATTTTTTAAACCCTAGTATTAATACCTCATGATTACTATTTTGTGTCATAATTCTTAAGCTCTTCATTTGTGTAAGTCATTTTTCTTAATATTTTTAATACCTACTAAAAAGGTACGCTGACACTGAAATGGCTCTTTAAATAATAATTTAAGTTAACAAGTTGTAAGTTGTTTTTTTTGTGACGTTGTCGTCACTAAATTTACTTAAACTGTTTTCCAACCACCGTCACCAAAAGACCTGCGCTCCTGAAACTTAATTAAAATTGTAATGTGCTAATAGCGAGATCGATACAACCACCGTCAGCGTGTGTGAAGAGCCTCGAGATATTGTTTAGTCGGTGAAATGGCCTCCCCATCACTCACCGGAATATTATAAGAGGTTTGGGGTTCTTGGGTCCTCCCACAACATTATTACACACACCCTCCCTCACTAGCCTCCCAACCCCAATTCATTGAGAGTAGCACAGCTAGAATCCCACGCCACCAGGATGATTTAACCCCGCGAATATTTAATGTAATAAAGGAAGTTCATAAAATGGAAAACAAGTCCCGCACATTTTCTTCGTGACTTAAGGTCATTCAACTTTCATAATCAAAGTAATATCGCACAAATTTAAAAAGTAAATACTGATTCGTTGATTTCTAATAATTACAGTTCACGAGTTATAAGGGTTCAAACTTGATAGTTTGTGTTTTTTGCAGAACTTTGTTATGGTAAAATAATGCATGATGCTGAAATTTAGTGTACATTTACATAATTAAAATATTGATAATATCCTTCATCATACCATAAATAGTAATTTTATAAGTATTTCAATGAAATATTAATATTATTATGTATTTGGAAAAATAGTATATACTAACATCAATTATATTAATTGTAATAATAATAATAATAATAATTATTATTATTATTATTATTATTATTATTATTATTATTATTATTATTATATAAACACTATCAATATTTCATTCTGTACACCTCATATGAAAGTTTAGTTTAACTACATTTCAGCCCCATACATTGATTACTTTACCTCAACAATGGTACGGGAAAAGCATAAAGTATCAAGAAGTGTCCGAGCTATATAGATGAGGATAATAGACTATAGTAAGGGATAAAAAGTGGTGGGAGATGTGGGCATTTTAATAAACTGACCCCGCCACAGGTCGGAAACAATTAAATATGATTATGGTACTAAGGAAACTTCACGTGGAAATCTGGAACATTTTTAAGTAATTATAATTTACAAAGATGTTTGCGATAATTTTTTAATAATAAATAGAAGGGCATAACTTTGTGTCGGTTCATTGATTCATATAATTTTGAAAAAAAATTAGCTATATTGGTCTTAAATAATTTTTGGGCAAGAATATAATAAAAAAAATAATCATAGCAAAAAAATTGCAATATTTTCGCTTATAGAATACTAGCATTTAAATATTCAGCTTTGTCCGGGAGAAATATTTTAGGGCAAAAAGGTTAAAAATGTGTAAAATGTTCAAAAAAAAAAGGTTAAAAAGGTACTATAAAGTGATCCACTCAAATTGATTTTAGCTTGTTTGTAACCCCATTTATTAATTTTACTCCGTTTAACTTTTAAACCCTTTTTGACTCTTACCCGCCTCGGTGGTGCTAGTTTTGTGTTGAGCTAGACTGATGAGGACAGGGATATCGAGGTTCGAATTTCGCTTAGGTGAACTGGGGATGTTTTTTCTAAATGGTTTTTCACTCTTCCTCCACGCAAATGCGGGTTCACATCTTCTATATTCAACTTTCCCAATTCCTAACCCAGTAGCGCAATTAGTACTTAAGCGTATAGCCCGAACAGGTAGTAAGACGTGGTGCTAATAATAATTATTTTTGACTCTTTGTCACTTTCTACCCCTTTTATTATATTTACTTCTTTTATTCCTTTTAAATTGATACCCTTCTTTTCATTAGATTTACTTTAGGGCTTTTTTTACGCTTTATGCTCTTTTTTGCCTGTTTATCTTTTATCTCTTTACTTAATATTTTACCTTATTTTTTTAAAAGTTTGATTATTCAGTCTTTTTAACTTTTTGGCCCCTTTTTATATTGAGTATTCGGCTTAGCCCAGGATAAATATTTAGTGGTAAAAGGTCCAATTTAATTCGGTAGCATGTGTAAAAAGGTCAAAAAGTGTATAAAGTATAAAAAGTAAAGCTAATAAACTTTTTTTTTAAACGGGCCAATATGTTAAGTTAAAAGGTTAAAAATTGTAGAAAGGATTAAAAGGGAAAATATAATGGACGGGGATTACTGGCAAAAATGTCAAAAAGGGCTTAAAAGCAAAATTACAAAGGGTTAAAATATATGAAAAGGGTAAAATGGACAATAAGTAAATCTAAAATAGGGGGTGAATAAGATAAAGGTGCCAAAAGGTCAAAATGTATAAAATTGTGCCTAAAGAACCAAAAGGGCTTAATGGCTAAAAGGTAAATCTAAAATTTTAAAATTATTGCTTCGAGGTGCACATGTTCGTGCACAAATGCTACTTATTTTTAAATTTCAGACCTTGGCGTGCGGTATATATCGCGCAATGCTCATGACATAATGACTGATTAACTCATTATTTAATTAAGATAGACCCGCTTTAGTGGCCGTGAGGTCTAACGCGCTAATCTTATTCTGAACTAGATTGCCGAATATGGGAAGATTGTGATTAGAATCCAATCGGGTGCACTGGGGGTGGTTTTCATAAATGGTTTTCCAGTCTGCTTCCATGCAAATGTGGATGAACTTCCTCTAAATTAAGCCTCATAATCCCCAACCCATTAGTATAATTAATACACAATCGTTAAACCTGAACAGGTAGTATGACGCGGTACTAAAAAAATCCTGGAATAATTAATATATTTTGGTTTAGAAAACTTGGAAAAGTCAGGAAATTTAAAAGATACTGTGATGGGAACATTTTTCACTTCACAGAGATGTTTTTTCGGTCCTTACTTTGGATTGAAACTGGGCAACCCAAAATCACGTGCTACCGAATTAAATTTGACCTTTTAACTGTTTAATTTTGATGCAGTCCAAGTTTCAAAGAAAAGTTACAAGCTATACTTTCACGTATTCACGCGTCGGATCGTGTTATCTTCATCTGTCACTTTTGATTTTGCCAGTATTTATAAATTAACAATAATTCAGGGTGTTAACTGATCGGGAAAACCTGAAACTATGCTAGAATTTGGTGCATCGGGAAAAGTGCTTGCCGGTTTTTCGGGAATTTAATAAAGATGAGGACCTCTCTAAAGAGCTTTTGTGTGCATACACATTTCATACATTTGCTTGGGATAGACCCCTTTAAATAGCTTCTAGAGGCATCTAATTAAAAAAAAACAGGCAAGGACTACTCTAAATATCCGCTAATGGTATCAAAACTTTAACATTTTCAGAGGGAGGAATACTCTAAATATCTTGGAGAAGTATTTTCCAAAAATACTTGTTCCAAATACTAAATTTTCTGTCGTATTTATCACACCTTGAACAACAACAAAATGTTCAGAATGTTAATGTGTTCAAAGTCACGCAACAGAGAGAAAAACCTTTTAAAAAATCGTATTATTATTTTGCCAGGAAAACTGGGAGCTATACTAAAATTTTATTATGTTGTTTAAATGGCCACCAAGCAAATAGGGGTTCAAGGTGGAAAGGGGGGAAGAAGCTATAAGCCTCCCTCCCCATTATTTAACTATTTAAAAAAATTGAATTGGATGATACTGTACTCTTCTGCATACATACGTCCGATGTGTTCGAACGAAACAGCCCTCGCAACACAGTTTCAATTCATTGTCAATGTTACCAGTATTGTGTGCCAAGGTCCGTGCGTATAGTGTGACCAAAGTGGACACATAAATGGGAGCAATTTCAGAGTCGGGTATCTCTGAAAACGCTGTTGAGGCACTTTAGAATGTAGCGATGTAACGAGTTACATGTAACGTTACAATGAAGTGATGTCAAACTCACCCTCTGTCCCATTTGGATACGAACTTGTAGTCGTCCAGCCACCACCTCAACTCTCACTCAGGACATCATAGAGTGAAGCGAGGAATGAACCGACACTCCCGGCTCGTCAAGGAAGGCCACGCCCAAGAAAACAAATGACAGTCGCTCAGCAAGGTATTTTTTTACCGAATGTGAGGATTATTCTGCAAATTTTTGCCCTACTACCAGTATCTACAGCTTCTTCAGAGCAAAAGTTCTATACTTTGAGAAGATTGAAGACGTACTTGCGGTCATCAATGAACAAAGAGAGGCTTAACTATACTCCATTCACGGTAGGAATTACCCTCTGAAAGGTCTTTTTTCCTACCAATATTTTACTATATAATAGATTTCTGCTAGGGAAAAAGGCCTTTCAGAAGTCAATTCCTATGGTGAACGGACTTTAACTATTTCTCGCAAAAGTACGTAAGGAAAGGCCAATAGACTTTACAGAGGTCATAAATGTGTTTGCAAAAATGAAGTTTTGTCAAACAAGTCGACCACATGGTTTATTTCGATTACACTGACTGTTGCAGATTTAGCACTAAGCAGTGATAAGATATTCACCCTTAAGGGTAATAAACAGTTTATTTGCTCTATATATTATGTTCATGTTATTTATTAAAATATAGTCACTTGAATTATACATCTTTATTTTTGATAGTCCAGTTTTATATTAATTTAAAAATTATAATCACGAAGGAAATATATGCTACATTGGCTATTTCTGTAAATTAAAGCTTGCAACCAAAGTTAAGGTAACAGATATTTATAACATAAAGAAATTTAAGCAGCAACTATTAGGTACAAAATATACTTAAATAGCACCATTTTTAACCTTAGAATTTAATTTGTTTTTTTCGGAACGGGGGTAGAGGGCTGGACCATCGCCTTATAGGTTCGGGATGGTCTTTTTTTTTATCGTGCATAACATAACACAACATTGACATGATCCTGGATCCGCCACTGCCACCCAATAATAATAGTAAGATTTTATCCATTTTGGTGGCGTATTTTTTTTGTCCTTACTACTAAAAGTCATTTACTATGACCATTTAACTGTAGACAACCTGTTTTAAATTTATTTTTTAATTAAAATTGATTTATTTTAATTTGATTTTTTTTAGCTACTCTACTTACCTAGTTCCGTTCCCGATGACATAATGTTGTAAGGGTGCTGCGCTTAGTTAAAAGTTTTTGGAAGCACCGTTGTATACCATAAAGCCTTCAACCCTACTAGTCTTGCTCATCGAGGCAGGAACATAAGAAAGACTTAATCATTTCTCAAAGACTTCTCTTTTAAAGATTAAGGCAAGCTTGAGGCCTTACACATCCTTCAGGATTAGCTTCCCTCGCTTTCCTTCTTTATTTTTTACTATGTCGTATTTTATTTCCTGTTGCGCATGGAAACAGAAATGTTGAGGGGTTGGGGGGAGTCAGTCGCAAAGTCAAAAGATGGTCGTCGGAGACTAGCCAAATAAATAACTATTTCCTCTGAAAAGGAACTGAAACATATCATGTGTACGCGGTTTAGAGAAAAGGCCCGAGTCCTACATAAACACTATATTTTGTAGAAGACCATGCACAGAGTTTATTTATTATACTTTTGTTTTGTTTGCTTGTTTACCGCACAGTTGGCACCGTTAATTTTTTGGGTCAAATTTGTAGACTTTTTTGCCCTAAGATAGCGATTGGCTTATAAAAAAACACGCTTTTATCATAATTTTGTTTACTTAGTAATATATCACACGAAAAATTCACCAAGCAAATTTAAGGAAAGTATATTTTATCCTTTTATGTTAAATTATAGTTTGTTTTTTGTAAGGTACATGTAGCTTTCGGCTACCTACAACTAAAATTAATGTGTAGTCTACAATGGTGAGGGTAAATTTATTTGAAAAAAGTGTATCATATCAAAGTTCGCCCGCAAAAAAAGACGTGAAAACATATAATGGAGGAGAGAAAAAAACACACCCTTAATACATCCGGATGGTATTTGAATATAGGTTTTTCGAGTTAAAGTCAAGAAAGTTGGCGTTTAACTACACTCCGATTCTATTACGAATACAGGAGATATATAAAGGTGAAAACTACTAAATATACTTTCACGTTTTCATAGGTTAAGCTATATGATCTGCATCTTTAACTTTAAAAAATGCCAGGCCTCCACCGTGGTTCGGATTCCACGTTAAACTGTAGGTTCTCCATTTCATCTCACAATGCACCTACACATTAGCGTAAGTGCGTATAACCTGAACGGGTAGTAAGACGCGGTGCTAATAATAATAATAATAATAATAATAATAATAACTAAATATATATATATATATATATATTATCAGTACCTATAAAAATTAATTACACAAATAAAATATTAAAATGTTATCACTGTGGACAGAAAAAAAGGGTTGTTTATTTATAAAATGGTCCTTAAATACATTCGATATTGTGAGCATTTTCGGTTTCTAGATTATGATTAAATCCTGTCTAATGGGACTCTGAACCCAAATATTGGGTCTGTCTGGCCCTATGTTGGTTTATGTGGACTGTCCCTGGGGGCTAAAGCCTAAACAGTTTGATGGAGTTAGTTAAAAACTTGGCATTTAGATTTTATATAGTCATGCCATGGGACTTTTTTTTTTACTCTAGCCATGAAATTACCAATTGCATCGTGGGTATTTCCCGTGACGTCATCCCTCATGCTTCCCCTCAGCTGAAGCTGCTTGATTTTTTAAAATTTACATTTAAAAATAATAATGTTAATGATTTTGTCTAAAATTGTTATTGGGGCTTTATTTTGCGCGATAAAAATAATATAGGCCCAAGTAGATTTTTCTAAAAAAAAATTTCAAGAGTGGATTACTAATGAAATATTTTAGAAAAGTTAAAATTATTAAAAAATGGCCTTTACGAGTTAATTTAAATTAGTTGTAAAATGACACCTGGACACGGGAATCAAAACCAGGACCTTTGGAATCATGTGGGATAATAATAATTTTTATGATTTATCTTAAATTTAGTAACGTGGAAATTATTTTACTCTATAAATAAAGTAATTTTATTTTTACAAATGTAAATAATTTGAGGGGTTGATTTAAAAAGTTTGAATTAAAAATATGTTGATACAATTTTGTTTAAAATTTGTATGAGTCTATTTTAATTTTATAAACAAGATAATATGTTTGCTTTTCTTAGGAAAAATTATCTAGGAATTGTTTATTGAAAATTTTCTTTTTTAATTTGGTTTAATACAATCTACTCTCTATGAGAAAGTTTGTACGATCGTGTCGTTTAGTTATTTTTAGTACTCTTTAGTGATATTGTGTTATTACCTATTAACGACATACTGTATATAATTCTAGGGAACCGAATTAGGAAATATCCAAGGAAACACATCACAATAAATCTAGAAAGGGGTTGTGAAAAGTTTTTGGCGATAACCCTGAGATTAGTGTACATGGCTGGGGAATGAAACCGGAACTCCTGAGTCGAAATTGATTACCAGTGCATACCCAAACTACTCTTCAGATGAAAATGCAATTTTGTTTTATTTAATTTAGAGGGTTATTAACGCCCAACTGCCACATTCTTGATCATTTATTCGACTGCAATACCTTCATCTTCTTCATACAGAATATTAAGCGACTACGTAGCGTAAAAGTATATCACGCACGATATTTTCACGGCATATTTTTATTATTTCAATTTGATTATTTACGCGTGGAAATAACCAGTTATATGATTACGTCGCATTCCTCAGTAGTTGTGAAAGGATTTCATCTCGCTATCAAAACATCAAATAAAAGCAGATCTCCCGAAGCAGCAATACGCGCCTTCCTTTGAATTCGACTATGAGAGAAATCCAATTCGGCAAGGTCTCTGGTTTCTCAAGGTTTGGTGTAGTCATGGATACACTGGTGTATCTTCGTGCGTTTGTCTCACGCTGCTTGCATTCCTTTGGGGGATATCTTGCGCATGAAGAGTGGCTCGGTTATGTGAGGGAACGTCTGTATTTGATTAGAAACAGGAGACGTATTGAGGCCGAGCTGCTTTAGCAGAGTTTGTGAACTGTAGACGTCGCCGCCGAATGTGGCGCTGTTTCTAAATACACCATTTGAGAAGAAAATTAATGCACGAGTAGATCCAAGCCCCCTTTTTTTTTACCAAATTAAATCTTGTCAAATTCTGAAAAAAAAATTATTTTTGACAAAAAAAAAAGCTTATTTATTCCAGTAGGCTTGTCTGGTTTTAAAAATGTTTTCCGTACATCTTGGGTGTACATTTCCATCCAGGCTACCCGCATTTAACCAAACTGAGGATGTAGGGATGAGGAAGGTAATGTATCAGCATTCGTATCAGAGAACGTGGGAAAACACCTCAGAAAACTCAGCCGGGATTTGAACCCTGACCTCCGAGTCACTTCTATACCGAACAGGCGTTTAGTACGTAAGCCCACCGATGCAGGCCTACTCTAAATAAAATAATTTTCTAAAATAAAAAGAAAGATATAAGGAAAGGTAATTAGAAACATAGACCGCCAAATTACATATACCAAAGTCGATAAAAGTCATCCAAAGTTCCATTTTTTGAATTTTGTTTGAGAAGTTCAAGTGGCTTATAGTATTTTGTGTTTTTTCTTACACCACGTCTTAGTAGCCGCTTGGACTTCACGCATACATTGTACCTATATTTGAATACCGGCACAGTGGGAACGTGGAATCCGAACCACGGTGGAGGCCTGACATTCCTCACATTCACAAAATGTATTGTAAGAGGTGAAGGAAGGGTTTGGTAACCAGATAAATCTTTGCCGGGACCGAGGATTGAACCCCGGCCGCCAGCATAGAAGTCTCACACCTTAACCCCTAGACCACCAGGTCACCCGGTGTGATTTATAGTTCACTCTAATAGAAAAGAATGTGTTTGTTGAGTGTTTGAACAATAAATAATATTGTTAAGCACTGGGAATGTGGGTGGAGGGGGAGGATTGTGAACAATATTATTATTATTAAAATTTAATTTCAATTAAAATTAAAATATTCAAATTTAATTAATTAATAATTAAATTAAATTTAAAATAAAAATAAAATTTAACTTCAACTTTTTAGGGCCAACGTTATGGTTATAAGAATCAAAAAAATCAAGCAACACAATGAGTAGGAATTTTTAGGAAATATATCACCACGTGCTTGACCAGAAATTATAAATATTTAAATGTAGCCGAAAAAAAACTTTGGCCTATTAGAACTTAACCCTTGATCTACCACCTCAGGGTCTGCCACACATACCTGTGATGAACTGATGGCCAACCAAAAGGTGGGAAATATTGGTAACGCGAGAAAAGGGCAGATTATTTGAAGTTTTTATAGCAAAACATTTTTGGCCAAAATAAATAAAATATTGCTTCAGTACAAACATAGAGTTTATTTATCTTCCCATGGTGATTTCAATATGTCTTGAATATTTTTCATGAGCCTAGTAACATTAGATGACAAACTTTTTAAACGAAGAGAAAAATTAGTCATTAATTCCAGGACACCCTTGACTGATATTCAAGATCTGTTGAGGTCACCGCGTGGAGAAAATTAAACTCTTTTTAAGTTAGTACTTAATCAATATTTGAATTCTTATGAGCAAAAAGGTTTTGCTATAAAAACTTCATAAACACACAACCTTTTTCGCGTCCCTTACTTCCCCACCTTAATAGTCAACGGTTAATATATATCCGGTAAATAAGCCACTTTTACCTTTGGGAGTCTCTCCTCCCTCTCCTCAACATTCAAGAATGAGCTGGCTGTTGTGAGTATTAGATGTAGGGAAGTGTTTCCCACTCCATTTATTCACTTCTCTCTTCCAATATCACAACCACCTCGAAGGTTTGTTCAACAAAAGAAACAAGCTGGGCGATACTTATAATAGACGACGGGGAAAACAGTGGGAGAAGCTTTGTATTGAATGGGTGGTAGGGAATCGAGGTAGGGTGGGAAACAAACATCTTGGAAATATTGATTTGTTAATTATTTCTTCAATCGAAGGCCAACTATATTTTCCTGGAGTGCTGCTGTTTATTGGATATAGTCCTTTAGCTTGATCTTTTCGTTTAGCTATTTACCAATGTGTTTATGTGTCCTACTAAAATTATTTACTCCTACAATGCATATATTCACTTCTTTGTAATTCATTATGTTTTAGTAAAATGTTACTACTAAATTATATACTATTAACTTCATATATTAGAATAGCTTTGATTTTTTAGGTTTTTTAAAGGATAAATCTATCAGTATTCCCTCCCACCCCCCTTTTTTTTCTAGAAGAGATATTACATTCTTTTCATTACAGATTATTATGGAAAAAGTACCATATTACCTGCATCGGTGGGCTCTAAGGCTGATTAATTAGTATTGGTTGCCGGTAATGAATTCGGAGTTCAAACCCCCAGCTGGATGTATTGAGGGTGCTATTTTATATACGGTTTAACCCACTAAACCAATTAAGCCCCGGCCGGGTAACAAGACGTATCGGTAGTGGAATAAAAATAAATATAATAAAAAATTGTGAACGTGTATCCAATTTTGAACAATATCTTACTTTACAAAATAAAATATCTTCACAAAAATCCAAGTTTATTTAGGTTAGATTAATTCATTCTACGGAACAATTTTTAATATTATGTGTTTTTAAAGACTGAAATATTTATCAATACGACCCACTTGTGCAAAGGCAATGACAATATATTTTCTACTATTTCCCTCATTGCATACATTGCGAGTAAAGACTTTAGCTTACATGACTGTTTTTATTTGTATTTATTTTTCTTTTTTTTTCACCGCGTCTATTCATATATTTGCACAAATATTGTAGGGACGAGAAAAATATAATCTTAAAAAGAAACTGCACCCCCATTTACGCGAAGAGGGATTGAAAAACAGCCTAGAAAAAAACATCAGTACACCATGCGTGGATTCGAACCCTGACCTTTCTTTGATTGGCAAACCAGACCAGACGAGTTCGACTCCTCATTCCGCGTGCTCAATAATAAGAATTGTATTTATATTGCAATGCCAACAATATAAAGTTAAATTTTCTCTAAGGCAGCTCATTTATATTGACCTATTGGAAATATGAACACACACAAATATATTTTAGGATAGTAATTTACTTAATGAATAAGAAATATTGGTGACATTTTTTAAGGACTAAATAAATTAGATACAAAATGGTTTCGACGCTATTAATGACATTAATTTATAATGCATACTCACAAAACATCAATATTAAAACGTTTAAAAGTGTCTTACTCTCTTTAACCTCAACCTGTAAAGAATAAATTCCCAGTATTGAAATTGACAGTAAATGGATAGCTAATACCTGTTATTAAAATCTATGAATAAGTCATTTATTTCACTCTAAGAGAGAAAAATAAATGGTACGGCGTACCGCACAGACTTTCTCTTTCTTTCTATAAACTCGTGAGATTTCTGAACGGAATGATGTAAGAAGGCGAGATTGCCGTCAAGATTCATCAAAATTTCTGTTAAAATCTTATATTTTTATTTTTAAAGAATTAATGTCCTCATTTGTATGTTTGGACCAATAAAAAAGATCAATATTGGGTCCACAAGGGTCAACACTTCGTATTAAAATTTCCATTTCCGGTTAAAATTGTAACATTTTATTAGGTGTTGCACATCTTCAAGTCATCGCATTGATATTTAATTATTCATTTATACATTTTGACCAATAAAAAATGTAAATATTGACCATTGAGACTAAAATAGAGATAGATCATTGCTGTTTAAACATTTATCCTAAGAGGTTTAAGGAAAAATAACATACTTTTTTTTTAGATACTTATATTTAATTACTCTATGGCATTGGAGAATTATTGCGTTAAGACTTAAGTAGTGTATGTTTACAACTAAAGCTCACAAAATTGTACTAATGTATTTTAAATATCTCAAAAACTGTTGCTTTTATAAAAAATATATGTCAAATAAAAGTTTTTTAATTCTAATAGTACTACAATTTTGTAATGATAAGTTGATTAGGAAAATAATTTTCATGGGTAAATTAAAGCCAGTTTACTTATAATCTTAATCAACGCCTAGATATGAATTTTAATCAAAATCGTTTGAGCAGATTTCGAGAAAACCTATTTTTTCTCTTTTCGCCCCTTATAAAACTACGCTTTATTTTAAGTTTTAATAGACACACAGACATACGTCATTGCAAAGACTATTTTTTAGGGTTCAAGGGCTCATGAGACGTCAACATCCATCAACATTTCAGGTTAGATTTTTTTTACGGTCGCAATACTTAAACTTTAATGTCCAAAAAGTTAAAAAATATACATAATTGCGTATAGATTGAAAGTTATTGATTTTATAAAAATATGTTTCGAATAAAATATTTGTATTATAAATATATTATATACATATTTGTAAAGCTAAGTAATTTCATATCTCAAATAGTTTCGGATATATTATAAAAAATGTTAATTTACGCATCAGACCGGAGCCCTTAAAGCCATTTTGCCGAAATATTGAGGGTAGCCATTTTGTTTGGAATATTTATTAATGTTTATAAATGAAATTTAATCAAAATCGACTTTTTCTCTTTTTGCCCTTCAGTAAACTACCCTTAATTTTAGGGGTAGATATCCAATTCCAAAAACCCCTCTGTGCAACCCTATGAAAGCCCTAGATATCAAATTTTAGCTCAATCGGTAAAATAGTTTAGGCTCTAGTTGGAGGTACAGACAGACAAACGGAAATTCAAAAACAACTTTTTCGGATTCAGGGAGTCATGAAACGTCAAGATTCATCAAAATCTCGAGCTCGATTTTTTTGACGATCACCATACTTTCTTTATTTGTAAGATAGAGAGAAAGTAAAAATCTTTATCCTCACGAAATTTATGGAAGATGTGTTGCGTGTACGTCATTCATTGAAAAATGGGTAATGGCGTAGATCATCAACGTATTTTGACGTTCTTTCGAACTACTCCTACAGAATAAAGATCTTTAAAAGTTATTAAGAAACAACATTAACGGCCCAAAATTTGCAATTATTTTCTCACAAACGGACATCTGGAATAACTTTTTAGAAAATACAAACATAATTTTTTCGGTCAACGCTGGTAACATTTTATTATATTATTAGTTTTGTTTTATAGGTAATATCTATCAAACTTGACACATGATTGAAATATGAAAACGTGAAAGATCTAGTAGTTTTTCTGGCTGCTAAATATATACATTTGTAAGAAAATCAGAATACTATATTGACTTACGGCACTAGTACATTCATTTCCCTCTCTTACTTCATTTTACAGGTAAGGTTATCTAATGATTAGCACCTTTGACTTTAATCGGAGAGGCTGAGGTCGAGCCTCCCACCCTCTAAATACGGGTTTTCACACAGCTAATTTTTTTTTATCATTGAGGCAAATGATGTTGGAAGCCGTTAAATTCTAGCTTTTTCCTATTCCTTTGAAGTGAATAATTGGTGTATGCCTACCTAATTGTGTTAGTTAGTACTGGCTCTAAAACGCACGAATAAAATAAGTAATACATAAGGATATTTGTTGCTATAGTTTAATCAATTTTCACGGTTATATTCGTCCATTTTGTTATGATTATCCGTGTGGCTATGATCGTGAAAACATTCTATCTCGAGATTTTGATAAATGTTGACGTTTCATGACCCCCTGAAACAAAATAATAAAGTGGTTTTTGCGATGCCGTCTCTTTGTACCTTGGCCTAGAGCCGAAGCTATTTTACAGATTAGGCTATAATTTGATATTTGGGATGTTATAAGGTCTTCCCGAGGGGTTTTTGGAATTAGATATCCAACCTTAAATTTAAGGGTAGTTTACTGAAGGGGAAAAAGAGAAAAAAATCGATTTTCTCAAAATTCACTCTAATGATTTTGTTTAAATGTTATAACTAGACACTATTTATTATTATAAACAATATGACAACTCTCATTTGATCATGAAAATTACTTTGAGGGTACTTTACATGAGGGAAATTTTAAAATTTTCATAATTTCTCTGCAACCATCTATTTGAGATAAATTTTTATAAAACCAATGGTTTCTGAGCTATAATCAAATATAACATATACTTTTTAATTCAGGTCTTTGAAAATGAATTTAATTCATTTAATTCTTAGGTTATTTGTTTGACAAAAATATTTCTCTTTTCTCAATTTTTATTTTCTCGCTATCTTACAGGTAGATAAAGTATTTTGATCGTCAAAAAAATTGAACTCGAGGATACCTCCCCCCCACCCCCCCTCCGTAAAAGTGGTTTTTGAATTTCCGTCTGTCTGTACCTCCAACTAGAGCCTAAACCTATTTCACCGATCGGGCTAAAACTTGGTATCTAGGGTTTTCACAGGTTTTCCCCGAGGTATTTTTGGAATTGGATATCCAACCCTAAAATTAAGAGTAGTTTACTAAAGGGTAAACAGAGAAAAAGTCGATTTTCTCATAATCGGCTCTAATGATTTTGATTACATTTCATTTTAAAACATTAATAAAGTTTATAAACAAAATGGCTTCTCTCAATATTTCGGCAAAATGATTTTAAGGGCTCCGGTCCAATGCGTAAATTCTCACTTTTTATCATATCTCCGAAACTATTTGAGATATGAAATTACTTATCATTGTATATGATGATCTATTTATAATACAAATATTTTATCCGCAACAAATTTTTATCAAACCAATAACTTCCAAGCTATACGCAAATATATAGGCTATATATTTTAATTTTTCGAACACTATAAAGGTAAATATTGCTATTGTAAAAAAATCTAACCTGAAATCTTGATGGATGTCGACGTCTTATGACCACCCGAAATCTAAAATGTAGTGTATCTTTTTAACCCCATAATTAAGAGTAATTTAATAAGAAATGAAAAGAGAAACAATCAATTTTCTCAAAATTGTCTCTAAGGATTTTGATTAAAATTCGCATATAGACGCTCATTAAGATTATAAATAAACTGGCTAATTTCATTTTTCCACGAAAATGACTTTTAAGGTACTTTACATAAGCGAAAATTTTCGTATCTCCGCAAATATTTGAGATACTAAATAACTTATCAATGCAAAATTGTAGTGCTATTTAAAAATAAAAAACTTTTATATGAAATATATATTTATAAAACCAACAGTTTCTGATATATTGGCAAATATATTAATACAATTCTATGAGCTTAAGTTTTAACGCAAAAATGGTCGAATGCCATAGAGTAAGAAATGAATAATTCTCTCAAAAAGTGTATGTTTTCTTTCTTTCAACCTCTTAGGATAAATGTTTGTACAACAAAGATTTATTTCTATAGTTTTAGATTCAATATTTACCTATTTTATTGGCCAAAAAGAATTTAAATGAGAAATTTAATAGCATTTCAATAACCATAGAGGTGCAACCCTTAATAAAATGTTGAACATTTTAAACCGGAAGTCGACATTTTAATACGGGGACCCAATATCAATATTTTTACTTTCTCGCTACCTTACAGTTTTGTGATCGTCAAAAAAACTGAACTCGATATTTTAATGGATGTCGACGTATCAAGCAAGACCTCCCTAAAAAGTGGTTTTCGCAATGCCGTATGTCTGTACCTTGGGCTAGAGCCTAAAATATTTTACCGATTGGGCTAAAACTTGGATATATAGGGTTCTAATAGGTTAACCCCGAGGAATTTTTGGAATTGGATCTCCAACCCTAAAATTAAGGGTGGTTTCCTTAAGTGCGGAAAGAGAAAAAATAGATTTTATCAAAATCGGCTTTAACGATTTTGCTTAAATTTAATTTTTAAGCTTTGATCAATATTACAAACCAAATGGCTACTCTCAACTTTTCGTAAAAATGACTTTAAGGTTTCCGGTCTGATGCGTAAATTCTAATTTTCAATTTTATCTCCATAAGTCTTTGAAATATGAAATTACTTATCGTTGCATAGATGTGGATCTATCTATTTATAATAAACATCTTTTACTTAAAATCTATTTTTATAAAAACAAAAGTTTTCAAGCTATACACGAATATATATTTCTTTTAACTTTGCCAACACTTAAAGGTAAATTATTACACGACCGTAAAAAAAAATCTATCCCAAAATGTTGATGAAGGTTGACGTTTCCAGACCCCCTGAACCCTAAAAAGTGGTTTTTGCAACGCCGTTTGTCTAATCCTAAAATTAATAGCAGTTCACTTAAGGGGGAACAGAGAAAATTCGATTTTCTCAAAATCGGCTATAACGATTATATATCTCTCATTTTAGACTATATAATTAATAATTACCTATTTAATTGGTCAACATTTATAAAAGAGAAAAACAGGAAGTCAAAATTTTAATACCAAGTGTTGATCCTTGGGGACCCAATATTGACATTTTTTATTGATCCATATATAAAAATGAAGATGTTTATTCTTTAAAAATATAATTATGAAATTTAAAACCAACAATTAAATATGTTTTACGTATATCTAGCGCAATTTGTTCTCGGGTTTGCTAATATATATTATATTACGAATTTTGAGTAAATATCTCAATTTCTAAAAAAAAAAAATAGAGCGAGAAAGTTCGTGCAGATTTCCATACTATTTTTCATTTCCTTTCTTTAACAGTGTTCCTAGTTTCTAATACCATAAAGTAATTATCATTGTACATTATTTCGTTTACGATCTTTGGTTTAGTGTTTCTACATCAGTGTATACTGTATATTACTATTATCTCGTTTCACAAATCTTACGAATTTTTAGTAATTGTATATTTTAAAATAAAAGTAAATTTATCACCTAGTTGTTTTTAAATATGTGAGTGCTAATGAAATTTATGCTATTCCTGCCACTCTTTTACGATTAGAAAGCCTAACGTTAAAAATAAGTTTGAAATATATAAATGTTTAGCTTAATTTAGAATGGCGTGTACTGTTTTTCGGTAGCCCTCTGGTATTAATGTTCATTTTTAAAAATAGACTAGCTACACTGTTTTGAATTTTTGAATAAACAACAACCGCTTACGTGAGGCTTGTAATACAATCCTAAATAAATAAATCATGATATAGTTCAATACTCTCCTCCGAGTTTGTAACGGGAAATGAATGTAACATATTTATTGGTCGCAGGTGGCCTTAGCGTGGTGCAATATTAATGATGCATGTGCAATGCATTTTTAATAAGTGCACACGTCATTCCAATAAATAAAGTAAACAAAAATATAGGTTTATACGATATTACACGGAATGAATAGTTAGGTTATTTCAAAAATTGCATGTTTAGCTAACATATAGTGCACGACAAACTTTTAAACATAGTTCCACGTATTTTATATCTATAAGTTGCATGCCATTAACGGTTAATCTTAATCCCAACAACTTCCAGGCGTCATAAGTTAATTTACCGCACACAGAAGAGGAACAAAATCATAATGACGAATCTTTATATTTTGCCAGGAATCGAACTTAAGATCTTAAGAACATCGACCCCTTCAAGGAATATATCCTCACACTCAGACATTTATTATAATAACGGCGGTTTTGAAGCTTAAAAACACTTAAAAACAACCGAAAAATCCAAGAGTAATGGCCTGATACTTATTATTTTATTACCTAAAACACCACATTCATCTATCAATATTTTGAATTGTTTTGTGAAAATATATTTACAATGGTTTAATTAAATTCCTCATATGATATGGCTAACAACATTTAGAGACTGGTTTGCGTAAGCTACCATGAAAATTCCCCTTAAACAACCACTGTTCAAACCAATATTTTCGGGTATATCATCTAGAACAGGAATCGCCAAGCTAATTGAGTTTAGGAGCCACATTAAATTTTATTAAATGTTTTGCCATCTACCAAGATTAAAATTGCACAGTATCGCGTATTGGCTATTATTTTAACATGTACAGAGTGTTTCCCACATTGCACCTTTGTTCAATCAGGGGTGAGCTCTGTAACATGGTTTTGTAATGATAATGGAAATAATGTAAAATTTTAGTTGTTGTGTTTTTTACAAAAATTCACGCTTTAATACTCAATAAATAATATTCAGTTTCTAAACAAAATAGTCAATTTTATATATTTAAAACCACATTGTGTTGCTAACTGAGAGGAACGGCATTAACTTTCATAAACAATTGTGGTGAATAACTTAAATCCCATTCTATTGCAGTTATCACCATGTTCATCTGCAAACTTATTTCTATACTAATTTTACTTTTCACTGCCTTCAACTGAAAATGATGAGTGATGACGATGACTCACATAGGCTAGTATGGGAGAGCAACTAATTCACTCGAAGTACATCACGAACCAGGACTGGATAATTTTCCTTCGAGATATGAGGGGACATATGCTCAACTTGAGGCAACTATCTTCAACAATGAGTTACTTCGCATAGCGTAAACACAATTTTCGTGTGAGCTACTGAAAATGTCAGTACGAGCTACTAGTAGCTTGCGATCGACTGTTTGGTGATTCTTGCCCTAGAATCTTCTTACTTTTCCCCTCAAACCCCGATCACCACTACCAACTTAAGACTACTTCGCTGCAACGGAATTGTTCAACACCGTTATATTAATGAGCAGGGCGTGCTGCACTTGGTCTAATAGCATCTAGTATCCTTGTAAACAGTAGGAGCGCGAAATCGCGAATGCATCGAGAATAATCTTGCTGGGACCCAATCACCACATCACAAACGGATGCAGGCCTAGATTAAGCTGTGCCGCAGATAATTAATGGCAAATATAGGCCTAATTAATGAAAGCCACGTCTCTAATGTTAAGTATGAACAGGCTTACATGATACTGGAACAAATTGTAAGTGAAGTAGAATTATTTTATGAAGAAACATTTAGGAAGTACTAACTTTATATAGTCATAAATTATGGCCTTTTACTTTTTTACTTTCTCATATCAAGAAAACGTATTGTGATCCCGAATAAAATCAATCTCGAGATTATGACGAGTTGGGATTTTTTAGCTTTCTGTTTGTTCCTCTTTATGTAACCTATGTCAGTCTGTCCCTAGCCACCGACCCAAAACGGTTTGATGAATTTGGTTCAAACTTGATATTTATATTGTATAATGTAAATTGAGGTGTTTGTTTATTTTAACATTGTAGTGTTGTGAATTGCTAGTGACAGAACTGGCATAGCAACGTGTTTTAATGAGTGAGTAAACAATAGGACATAAATGATTACAACTCTAAAGAGCTTGTCACCATTCTTCTTGGCATTCAGGCCAAATTGCAGTATATAAATATTACTAATTTTCGAGTTAACAGGGCTGACAATTTAACAACGGTTCTAAGGGGTCACTCTGTTCATTTTTGGGGTGGTGCTGGTTAGGGCGCCCGATCATCGAGTACGTGTGCTGGTGGGCTACTCTTATCCGTGTGGGACCACCTCTAGTGTCAGTCAGGCCGTTGGTTAAGCATTTTTTTACTATACTTCGTTCCTTCACGAGCTCCTAAGTAAAAGTCTTTTATATCTTTTTAGTAAATTTTAAATACCATCACATTTTGTAGTAGTGCAAATTAGCACAATAAACCCTAAAAGCCAAAGCCGTCTATAAATTACGAACCCACATACATATCTATCGTCTCCGTCCCCATCCTTGGCTGAAACCCATCATGGCAACTTAGGGCTCACAAGGGGGGGGGGGGAGAGTTGACAATTGTATAGGGTTATAGGCCTACCTAAAAATATATATCCTAGCACTTTCATTAAGGGTAGTTTACTGATGAGTGAATTATGAGAATTCAAATTATTTTCAAAATGGCTTTAACGATTTATCTTAAAATGTGTGTCTTAGGAGTGTTTGACATGAACATGACAAATAATTGTATATTCTTGGTTGTTGTTTTTTGTGGAATAGGGAGGGGGAATCTAACTATGGGTAGTTTACCGATGACTTTTTATAATTTGAATATTAATTTTTTTTATGAATTAGCTCAAAATGGGTATATTTTGAGATGTTTGCATTATAAATAGTTACACAGATTTTTTTTAAAAATTTAATAATTATTATTGTGAGAATTATTGTAAATTTAGTGTTAGGAAAGGGAGTGGAGTATTGAACGACATTGTTGCGTCAATGACGCAGTCAGAAAGCGGAATGCTTCCATTCACACGTAGAAAATATTAAGTTACAATTAGCACACGCCGTCAGGAAAAAGATTATTTTACTGTGAGAGATGTCAAACTCAAATTAGACACATTTTATGGAGAACTCGCCAATTGAAGCTATTGGCGACAGTACTACCCACCTTGGCTCTAACCCATAGATACCAACTGCGGGGGTGCTTTATATATTAAGAACCCTCAAAAATATTCTCAAGGGTGCCCAGCACCGCTTTCATAATTATAGTAAGTTCATGCGAAATACCGTGTTATTTAAACAACTAACAAGGGGAGGCCACGACGTTCGGATCACAGATTATCTTCAAACTTTGTACACTTATAGTAATCCATTAGGACAACATAATGAGCAAGTAGTAAGGCGTACTACTTAGGCGTTTTCGATAAAATCGCAAGAGAAGTTTGACGCGTCGAATATGTACCGGTGCGTTGCAACTATAAGCACGAGATGGTGGCGGTAGAGTGGTTAGCGTTCAAGCTCTGTAACCACTGGTTCTCTGGATCGAGTCCCGCTCATCTTCTTTTTTTTTAAGACTGGTCATATTCTTTCATAAATCTGGGAAACTTACCACACAACTGTATAATTCATTTTTAACGAGCGTTATTCTTCCCTATGGGGAAAAAGAAAAATTCTTGCTAATAATAGATTCCTGGGGGGGTCAAACGAATCCTGCTTTGTACGATGGAATCTTTACCAATGACGAAGGTCTTGGAACTTGCACGGTTAAAGTCATAGCCCCGAAATGTACTCCGATTTGCCAACCGTGCGACGTTTATTTCTATAGGCAAGTTAAAAACTTTATCAAGCGCCTTCAAAATTGTTCATATTTAATTGAAAATGAACGAGAAATTGCTTCTCGTGAAGATGCTATTAAAATACATTCTATAGTACATCACCAACTATCAGCACCGATATTTACGAAAATGTTGCGTTACGCATGGTTTGCATCCAAATTGTCGGAAGAAAGAGACTTTTTTTTAAATGTCAACGAGGTTTGTTTTTCCGTAAAAACTCTGAATATTCCTTGTGCATGTGAGAAAATTGCATTCATTCGATGTAGTAGATGCCGTTTTAATTTATGTTTTCCGTGTCTGTATGAAAAATATCATCCTGCAACTTGTAATGTTGAAAGCACATCCGACGATTAATTGTACTTTACCCTTATATTCTGACATATTGTAACTCATTGTATTATTGAATCAAGTTATTCGCACATTTATTTATCGATGTTTGACTTGGGCTTTCCATGCTTGGCCCTCCCCTTATCCTTTCAAACCTGTGTCTGCAGGTCTAAAAACAGTTCCGGGTACCTTACCCGATTTCAGGTACGAGGGATTTTGTGAATCACGACAGGCATACATTTTCAGGAAAACTTTATGCGTTTGGTCGTTTACTTGTCGATAGTTATAAATATAATATTTTTTGTAATAATAAAAATTAATAAATAGCCAAATAACATTGGAAATTCAATTAAAGTTCATGCAAATACACGTATTTCTTCGTTATATTACCTTTGAATTGTAATATATATATGAAATAATATGACCAGTCTTGAAAAAAAAGAAGATGAGCGGGACTCGATCCAGCGAACCAGTGATTACAGAGCTTGAACGCTAACCACTCTACCGCCACCATCTCGTGCTTATAGTCGCAACGCACCGGTACATATTCGACGCGTCAAACTTCTCTTGCGATTTTCTCGAAAACGCCTAAGTAGTACGCCTTACTACTTGCTCATTATGTTGTCCTAATGGACTACTATAAGTGTACAAAGTTTGAAGATAATCCGTGATCCGAACGTCGTGGCCTCCCCTTGTAAGATATGTAATATTTCAGGAATATTACGGCGCTAGTTATATCTTGGATTTATAGGATTGCGCTGCGAACAGTGTTTTCTAGCGTAGAAAAGTGTAGGTGCTGCCATCTGATATGCAAGCAAGCATGATCAAGTTGGTAGCACTCGCCACTCGTGAACAGACAGCCTTGCATTTATGTTCCCATTATAGTTTGGTTTGTGTCAGTTGTGTTGTGCATATTTGCTTTACTTTATTAATTTAATTAAACATACATTGAGACTAACAAATTGCACTGCAATTTTGACCATTTTTAAATATGGTGCTTGAAAATTTGCAAATGTTATACCACCCGCATGCCGCTTTTTATAGAGCACTCCCAAGGTTTTTTTTTACAAGTCGGCGCCTATGATCTAACGTGTATGATCGGTCCCCCTTTAAAGTGTTCAGTCTTTGCTTATGCAGTCTTAAAAGTAAATACTAATAATTTCTTGATTCGCAGTTTGTTTTTATTTGCCATTGTATTCATTACCCATAGATCTTTTGAACTGCAGGTCTGCCGGACTACTGGTATAATCTTTCTTTAATATTGCATAGCCTCATTCCCCTATATGACGCAAATACGACAGCTGTTGTATTTCTAACTCGATAAAGCGTACTTCGGCGAAAGAGAGAGTCAAAAGTTAGAACATTTCTCTACGTTCTCTTGTAGCGCTAATCGAAAATTTAAAAATCAAAATAAATTACTCACTTCGCATTTTAAACATTAACAAGACACGAGTCTCTCTAACAAGAGGTTTTTTTTTCTCTCGCTTTCTCTCTCTCACTCCCCGATGCATCAAGTCTACTAACAAACGGGATCTTTCCACTTTAACAAAAATTAAATTAAAAAGTTTGTTTACCACTACAATTTTTGTCTTTCCGCTACTTCGTGACTTTGCGATCGTTGTATATTCTATACAACTATTACTGACTTTTGCTGGAATTCTACTTTACTACATTCCGTAGTGTGTGCTCTCCTCTACAACCCCCCCCCCCCTCACTTTTTTCATTCCTGTTACCAACCCCGACCCATTTCCTCATGAAAAGTTTTACCGAGACTAATGTGAACCGAAACTTGGAAAGTGCTCTCTTGTAATATTTAAGCTCTACCGGAGGGGGAAAAAAGGAGAAATAGGAACAAGGAGGGAAAATATTGTTTTTTTATATATTGATTAGAATGACCAGTTTTTTTTTTGTTTTTGTTTTTTAATGTTATGGTAGCAATAAGATTTATCTTGTGCATATAGTTAGTTATCATTATAAATTCACGCTGTTTTATTTGAAGATATTTAATTTGTCATTTACATTCAGCTAAAATTAGGAATGCTTTAACATTTTCTAGTTCCCAAATGCAATTTGATCAAGTTCTCATACTTTATTAGTATGTCATTTATAACATATTTATTTCGCCACGTCTTACTGCCCTCCCGGGATTTACGCATTTTAATAACGCTAATTGGTTAGTGCTGATTCAATCAGAAATAAAGGAAATGCTGCATAATTTGTGTAAAGAGAGTGTTAGAAACAATTTTGGAAAAACTTCTATAGGGCTACACCCATTTGAGATTCGAACCTTAAATTCCCTGCCGCCAGAAAACAAAACTCGATTAGCCTGACATTTAATACGCATGCCCACTGTAGCGGTATAATTATTTCCCTGCTGTACCTCCAAACGATAATAAAAGTTAAGATTCTGTAATTCTGTATTTATAGAATAAAATGAACTCAGACTCTTCCAGACGTATCCTTTTTCTTTCATTTACGCTCCCACCCCTGTCCCCCATAATGCTCCTGGCAATGAGAATGGCTGCATACCTGCTAAACAAGGGGTGAGAGAGAGTGAGAGAGAGAATGAAGACAAAATACAGCGTGCAGAACCTGCACTGTTAGCAGTTGGACACCAATGTCGTTAAAATATCATAAACGTTTGATGCCAGAAAATGTGACCAATATCAGAATATGTTCTCTTACATTTCTTTACTTTCACATTGAGTAGGTGACCTGGCGGTCTAGGGGTAAGGTGTCAGACTTTTGTGCTGGAGTCCGGGGTTCAATCCTCTATCCCGGCACAGATTTATCTGATTGCCAAACCCTTCCCTCACCTCTGACAAGACGTGTATTAATCACAACTTGTGAATGTTTGGAATGCCAGGCCTCCGCCTTGGTTTGGATCCTACGTTAAACTGTAGGTCCTCCATTTCATCTCACAATCACCCTACCATTACACATTAGCGTAAGTGCGTATTACCCGAACGGGTAGTAAGGCGTGGTGATAATAATAATAATAACACATTGAATAAAACCTTATATAAAATATGTTGTTCAATAATAATATAATTTTATGTAATTTTGACCTAATCCCTCATGTTTAACCTATCGAATTTGATACTTTTTTTAATTATCGTTATTAAAAATAATATATAGTACATTTTGAAATTTTATTCCGGCTACGAATTGAACCTTAAACACATTAACCCTGTCATGCGCACATCTTATTACCCTACATACTCCAACAGACAAGCAAAAGTTATACCATTTAATCACCGGTTTCGGTGGCCGTATGGTCCTTTGAGGCGTCACTCTCGTGTTAGATTATAATGCCGATGACGGGGAGATCGTGGTTTGAATCTTTGTCGGGTTTACTTAGGGTGGTTTTTCCAAAAGGACTTTAACCTATACCTTCACGCTAATGCGGGTACATTTCTTCTAAACCATTGGGGTCCAACGTTTTTCATCCAAAGGGTCAGTTTGCACCGGGGGCTGAAAATATATTTAGCAATCCCCATCAATTTAATATAGGTAGGCCTACAAAAACTTTTAATATACAATTAATCTACTTTCAATACACTTTATATAAAATTGTATGTTTGTTTGGTAGAAACTTTAAAAATGTAATGCCAAAAAAAAGTATTAATCTCCCAAAATTGTTTAATTATATATGAACACGCGCACACTCTTCCTCAAAACAACTTAATGTTATAAAAATAATATATATATATATATTTTAAATCATTAGCTGTTTCACATCTGCCTCCGAGGTATTTCCTTTAATTTCTTCTTTTGTGTGTGTGTGTGTGTGTGAGAGAGAGAGAGAGAGAGAGAGAGAGAGAGAGAGAGAGAGAGAGAGCACACACCAGCATGGTGTCCAGCGACCTGGAAAAACTGGAAAACAGGGAATTGTCAGGGAATTTGCTTGGTCAGGGAAAAGTCAGGGAATTTTATTCAATTTCTGGAAATGCCTCATATTTTGATCCACAATAGTCAAAATAACACTTTTCTTCCAGTTAATACCTGCTTGGAATCACACACCATTGTCCATATTGAGCAGATTTATATCACTTCTCAAGGTCAACAAGTAAGTTTTGTGTCTTTCCACCCTTCTGCCACGTGTCTTTCTGCCAAAGTTGAGTCATGGTCATTCACATGCGCAAAATTTGACTAGGCCTACATTTTAAGTAGAAGGAGCTAAGAATGACTCTGTCCCACAACTATTTTAAATCTTTCTTGCTTGAGGCAATCTTTTAATAGCTCAATACAATTTTACTGAAATCTATTTTAACTTAAAATAGTCCATTTCCTCGGAGGCAGAAATTATTTAATCCCTTTACAGAGTGATACAACTTCAGAATGTGTATGTATCTAGGAAAAAAATATACTATTAAATCTGTGATCTTAAAAAATTATTTTCGTAATATACGTAATATCGATAAATAGTGGTCTGTGAAAAAGTCAATTGGATCTGGAAAACCTGGAAAAGTCAGGGAATTTAAAAATATAGTTTGGCTGGACACCTTGACCAGAGTTTAGTAGTTTAAATAACACGGGAGAATAATTCGCATGAACTTGCTATAATTATGAAAGCTCTTAGGAATACTGAAATCGTCCCCTTGCATAGTGCTTAGAGCTTAATCCGAGTAATACCTAGTGTTCTTTAAGGATTCATTTACGTTTTTGTCCCATTTACAAGGGGATAATTAATAATCCTAGCACCAGAAATTATCGCTTAGTTTTTCTTATTGCACCGTGTCTTTCTACTACCACTATCCATGTGGGCTATCCGCATCTAATAACATATTGGGATAGGGATTAGTAAGAGAGAATTTAGATTAATCGCACCCAAATTTGAAGAAAGGATTGAGTTGGAAACCGTTTGAAAAAACAAATTCTCAGTAAACGCGACGAGGCGACGCGGATAGCAATTGACAAGTGCGCCCCTATAGGTAGAACTAAATTTAACTCCTCTCTTGTTTTTTTTAGAAAATTACACGTAAAATACTTATCCTCCCTCCCTCGAAAAATGAAACGTCACATAATTTTGACCTTTACATTGCCCGGAAGGTGAACGCGATACCATTCATTGTGACGCGTATCGAACAGACTTCCTCTGTGCCCACTACTATATAGGCAGACCCGCATAACACATACCTGGCTGCGACACTGATAACAGCGCCCTCCCCCGTGGTTAGGTGGGGTGAGAGGGACCTTCCGTGTACTCCAGTAATGAAGTGCTCCAGCAGAAAACCATTTGTCAAAAAAAAAAAAGTATGAGGGAAAACTTAATGGGAACGATTCGGTTTGGGACGGAGATTGTGAAAAAAGGGCGGAAGGGTGGGGGTATGGTGTGAGCAAGGGAGAGAATAAAGTGCGTGTAGGTGGGGTTGGGAGGGAGGATCGAGGGATCGGGTATTCAGATACCCGAGCGTGTGATTCAACCATCGAACTCCCCCTTTCCTAGATTTCCAGAGGGGTAGAGAAGGGGTGATTCGGATCAATGATGGTATCTGGAGTTGAATAGGGGGACGAGAGTTTTTGTGCGTGCAACGACTTGGATGTTATATTAAAAAAACTCGTTAATGTAACCGGAACTTGTGTGTTTGTGTGTGTGTGTGTGTGTGTGTGTGTGTGTCAGTGGCTAGCATGCTTTATTCTACTGTGTGATGCTGCGGTGCAATCCTGACCGGTTACTTGCTAGGTGGTTCAATCCATGCATTTTTCTTAATCTCACAAAGAGAATGTTTATGCATATCTTCAGTATGTCACTTCTGATTTTGATAGTCCCATAAATTAACTATAGGCCAAAGCATATTTTTTTTAGCTTCTTGTTACTCACTCCAGATACCCACAAATTAACTGTGCTAAAGGATTAGGGTTTAAGAAGTTAAAATTTGTATAAAATGTAAACGTGTTTTATTGGTCGGTGGAAAACCTGGCCTGGTGTGTAGGGGGTTGTTTTTCCTAAATGGTACATTTCTTCTAAATTGTACCCCAATAGTGTAAATATGCGGGATAGCCCGGAAGAGAAGTGGGCTAGGGTTAGTAAAATTAAATTAACGCTAAAATAATGTTGCACTGCATTCTTTATGCGTATTCATGTTTCTTTGAACGTTGACTCTTGGGTTAACTTATCGACAAACCGGCGGTTTCCGCCGGAGATTTTAATTGGTGCCGGCACTCCAAATCGGTTTCCTCCATTAAGTTTGTATCTGATCTTTCTATCAGGAGTAAATGCACGTGTTTTATTGACGTTCTTTGTGTTGTACTCTTAGTTTTACTAGAGTTGTATTAAAACTTATAATTTGAAAAATGTGAGCGCAATTCCCCCAACACTTTTCTTATCTTTGTTGTTTATTTTAAAACCATAATGGATAGTTTATATATAAAAGGGATGTAGGTCAGGCATCAAGGCAAAAATAAATCCTCAATTCGTAAATAATATGAGTATATCTGCAAAGTGTATTAATCGCCTTATTTAAGGTGTCTAATCAATATATTTTATTCCATACTAAATTCTCTCTAAAAATTGTATTTATATATATTTTTTTGTAAAATGAAATATTTTGAAACTATAACCGCGAGAATCCAATGATTTTCACACAACTGAACGCAATAAAGGGTCTGTCATCCTATATTTTAATTTTTACGTCAATTAGGCCTACTCCGTAATTTTAACAGCCACAATGTAATCAGTACACTTGTTACTAAATATGTAATATTTTAAGCTCTAAAAAATTAATATTAATACAAAATGTTTACGGTAATTGTGAGTTTTCATAATAATTTGCCTTATTCCGCATACAAGCAAATTATAACTTGTGATTCGGAATAAAAAGGAAAAATTTCACCACTTATACAGCAAAGTGTCATCTAGCTTTAGACCATATGTCAGGTAGGCCTACTTGAAATAATCTTAGAAAATCAGTTGTTTTAATCTCCTTATCTTAGGTTTGTAATAAACATACTTACAACGTTTTTCCCCTCCGAAAAGTGAGATGAGTATTTTCGTGAATGTCTTGTTAAACGTTAATGTTACGGTAAAACTAGCTGTCTCTACTATTCAATATAAATGTATCTATATAAAAAAAAGTCATAAGAACATTTTTCGTAAAATAAACTCTTTCGAGTTAGAGCTGCGGGAAGCCTACGACTTTACCTATACTGCTCGTAGTAAAGGGTCTTCCATTCTATATTTCACTTTTAACGTAAAATACTCCGTAATTTTAACAACCAACATGTAATAAGAGCAATTTTTACTTAATATTATTTTTTATGGTCTAAAAAAATTAATATTTAGTACAAAAATGTTTTTATAATACGAGTATATATTAATTTAGTTAAAACCTTTACTATCATTAGGTTTTTATAATACATACATATATACAGGCATGCATACATACAGAGACACACATACGTACACGCGTACATACAGACCGACATACGTACACACATACATAGATGCATACATACATACATACACACATACATGCATGCATGCATACATACAGAGACACACATACGTACACGCGTACATACAGACCGACATACGTACACACATACATAAATGCATACATACATACATACACACATACATGCATGCATACATACATACATACATACATACATACATACATACATACATACATACATACATACATACATACATACATACAACACACATACATACATGCATACATACATACATTCATACATGCATGCATGCATACATACATACATACATACACACATACATAAACACATACATGCATACATACATATACATACACACATACACATGCATACATAAATACATGCATGCATACATACATACACACATACATAAATACATGCATGCATACATACATACATACACACATACATAAACACATACATACATACACATACATACATACATACACACATACATACATGTTTTTAATCAAATTTTATACGCTTGGATGTTGAGGACAGTTAAGATCTTCTTAGCTATCTACCTCTTAATCTTCGTTTTCTGATAGAACTGCTTCGTCGATTTCTTCAGAAACTTAAGTGATACAATTGTACATAATTCCTTTGTCACGATTTACGGTGTCCTCTTCGTTTGCGGTATTTGTGCATGATTGTCCCTGACAATGGAAAAAAACGTTGGAACGTTGGATACCAACTTTCCTATAACTGTGAGATGCTCTGCACCCTTTGGTACATTTAAAGGCTAAAGTTTTGTGGAGCTGGATCTTTGGTGGGGGTTATAAGAATCAGTACTGTGTTTGAATTTGTTGGCCATGTTCTTGGAATGTTGCCGTGCAGTTGCCTGAATAGGAGGTAGAGTTAGGTTTTAAACTATTCTTCAGCAACATTTTCGTGAATAATTAAAACCCTAATATGTCTAGAGAATTTTCGATGAGCGTGGCTCTGCATAAGGTTGAAATACATTGTGGTTCTGCCTATATCGTTTGGATGACCACTCTGATATTTTTGCACAACTTCCTGCAATTTATTGATAATGTTTAAAAGTTTTACAAATTTTATTTGGCCCTTTATATAAAAAAAAACCCGAGGAAGTTATGTTGCAGCCACTAAATATGTGTAGAAACCAAATGTGTTCCTTCTTTTGGAAATTTGAAGTTGCTAGAATCATACACTGGGTTGTCTGTTTTCCCTTTGCCCGGTTTGAAGAAATGAATGTTGGGTCGAGGTAAAGCTAATGCTGACAGTAGCATCAAAAGTTATGTGTCTTCTTCAACTATCAACAATTAGTAAGTCATTATCTTCGTCAGCTTTTTTCACAAATAATTTCTCAATTTCGAGTTTTTCACATTGCATGGAGATGAGCCGGTGTTTATTCTTTTGAGACATAGTTGATGGCATTGACTCAACTAACAGTATACTTGCCGCAGTATATTTAGGGCCTACTAATTCATCGAATACGCTCATTTGCTTTAGAACTTGTGAAAGTTAAGCACAATCTTTTTTCTCGTAACCAACACGTGTCTAAATCACCCGAAACCTGGTATATACTGGTTTGGATTGGTCCATTTGGTCCATTCTTTGTCCCGAATGTCGACGAACACCTATCCTGGAGAGGAAGGGTCGTACTCGGGTAGCTGGATGACACTTTGTTGTGCAAGTTGTGACATTTTTCACTCATATTTTTAATCGTAAACTATTCGTTAACTTGCCTGTGAGCTGAGTAAGGGACACGATTATGAAAACTCACAACTACCGTAATAAACGTCCTAGTATATACAAATAAATAAATATTTTACAGAAATATTTTTGTATTAAATACTAATTTTCAAAGCTTAAAACATTTAATATCCAGTAACAAATGCAATAATTACATTTAAGCTGCTAAAATTACAGAGTAATTGACGTAAAAATTGAAATACAGGATGGGAGCCCTTTGTTGCATGCATTTGAGTGAAGATCGTTGGATTCTCGCGGCTATAACTTACAAAAATATTTAATTTTACGAAAATTGTGCTTATAAGATTTTTATAGAGAATTTTATTTGTAATAAAATAGATTATAGGCTTACTTTTTTCACCGTAAAATTAATGTTTAACGAGATATTCGTAAACATACGCATTTCGCCGCCATCTTTACATAATGGCAGTGAACGCAGACCTCGTAGCAGATTGAAAACTTATTTTGTTCATTACACACCTTAAATAAGACGGTTAAAACACTTGCAGATTTCCTCAAATTATTTCTGAATTCAAATACCTGACGTATACTAGCATAAACTGTTTAAATTAAGTTATTTATGGAAAGTATTATAAAATATTATTTTGTATACGGTAGTGGCTTAATATATTTATAAATAATAATAATTGTGTTGTTATTGGTAGCTAGGGTACAATTTTTATAGGAAGATTCTTTTAGAAAATATAAACACCTAATGGAAACATTTACCTATTTTACTAGCCTTAAGTGACAGTTACAGATCATATGACTTGACGTTTGAATACCTAAAATAAGATCTAGTACCTTTTATAGCTGTCGCAAAAGGGTTTGAAACAGTACTTCACTTTTGCAATTATTGTATGTATACACTGGCCCTATATCACTTTACTAATAAAATTTAAACAACTATCGACATTGTTTTAACTTAGTTTATTTATGTTTGTTGCAGGTGAGTCTCTGTCCTGATGTCTTGGATATTGTGCTCTAAAACACTGGTAATTATACTTCTATCAGCGTGATTTGGGTAAGGTAAAATAATACATTATATAAAAGTTTATTTTGACTCTGCAAGGGTCAGTCAATTAATATACAAAATGATATGTTTACCACTTGTTCTCTATGGGTGTGAATCGTGGTCTCTTACCTTACATGGCGGGGAAAAAAATGAAGGGTGTTAGAAAGCAAAGGGCTTAGGAAAATATTTGGCCCTAAAAGCGATGAGGTCACTGGGAAGAGGAGGAGGTTACATACATCACAGGATATTGTAAGGATAATCAATTCTTGTAGATTACGGTGGGCAAAGCATGCAGCGGGAATGGAAGATTCTAGAGCAGTGTTCAAGGTATTGACTGGCAAACCCACTGGGAAGACCTAAACACAGATGAGAGGATAGTATAGAATTGATCTGAAAGAGATATGGTGTAACGAGGTGAACTGGATGGAACTAGCTCAAGATAAGGATAGGATGTAATGAGGGGGACTGGATAGAACTAGCTCAAGATTCGGATAGGGTGTAACGAGGTTAACTGGATGGAACTAGCTCAAGATAAGGATAGGATGTAATGAGGGGGACTGGATAGAACTAGCTCAATATAGGGATAAGTGGCGTACGTAAGTTATATAATTTGCAAACTCTTTCGATTCCTGATTAGGGCTGCTATTCAATAATTAAATATATGGGTGTTAGAGCAAGATTCTGAGCATTCATAAATATAAAGCCAGTTGGTAAATTGTGTGCTTGTACAGTAATGCTTCGGTCCCGGCACAGATTTATCTGAATACCAAACCCTTCCTTCACCTCTGACAAGACGTGTATTAACAACAACTTGTGAATGTGTGGAATTCCAGGCCTCCACCGTGGTTCGGATCCCACGTTAAACTGTAGGTCCTCCATTTCGTCTCACAATCACCCTACCATTACACAATAGCGTTAGTGCATATAACCCGAACGGCTAATAAGACGCGGTGCTAAAATTAATAATAAAATTAATATAGTAATTGGTTAAGAAAGTGAGTCTTAATTTCGAATCAGAAAGAAATAAACTTTTTTTACTTTAAAAAGATATTAATACCAATTAAATAGTACTAATAATATAGTGAAATAATACAACTGTTGACTGGATAAATAGACTTTTATTTTTGTAATTAAAAAAGATCCTTTCCAACAAAATCCTTCTATAACTATCTGTAACTTGTGTTTTGATATAAACAACTATTCCAGTATAATCATTTGGAATATACAAAGTAATTTTTTCTAAATACCGAGCCAAAATTGAAGTAAAAGTTTATTTAGTTGACACACCCTTCTTTTAATTTTGAAAATCGAGCATCTGTGCCTACGTTAAAGGGTTTTTTTAATCACTAATCGGTGTTGAAATAACGTATAGTAGCTATTCTAAAAAATATTTTTATATAATATATTGAAACATTTATTATATAGTGAGATATTTCAAATCTAATAATTATATCTAAGTTTTATTCTTCATTCGCCATTCTCAAAGATTCAAAGGCTATTGAAGTCGAAGGAGATTTTGACCACAGAATTTGACATTCTGAAGCTTTGTACACCTCTCATAGTTAGTTAGATTATGTTTAACACCTTGACTATTTACAACTTAATCAAAAGTTGAGTGTTATAAGGGTAGATTAGACTAAATGCTCCCGTATTGTCGTGTAGAGAGAGAGAGTTGGAAACCCATGGCGATAAATTGCTTTTGGAAGATCGCCTCTAGTTCACCAGGGCGAGATTCGAACCTCGACCTTTCCGTCACCAGCAACTTACCTTATATTGCGTGGCCACAATTACGGGTAGATAATTCAGAATAAAAAAAAGGGTTTCGAACTGTCGTGTACACACAAATATGAGGTGCTAACATCCATGTTTGGTGTGTTCGTTGAGAATTGTTCTCTAAACTGGAGCAGTGAATAGCTTCAATTCCGCGCAGATTGCGTCACTATTTCGCGGATGTTTATGCCAATAATCCTCACCTTTAAACCGCAGGATAGCTTTGTTCAAGAGTTTAAAGGGCGTAACAACACAGAACATACCACAGCAACAATGTGTATTTGATAGTAGAACTCATTTCAATTGGTAAAGGTGAATGTTATAATAAACTGTGAGATAAAATAGGCCTACCTGATTCGAATTTGGTGCCCTTTAATTACGTCATACGCTTTAGTATACCGTATTAAAAAAGTACACAATCTTACATACTTTCTCTTATACTATAATAAATTATCATAGTTTATGACAAATATTCAAAATTAGGCTTAGAGGAGTAAACTAACTACCTCTTAGTAAGCTGTACCCATAAAAACAAGCATATAAAACAATCATTAACTACAAATATTTTAGTAATATTGCTTTAATTATTTTTATATAAACGAACATATATATATTATTTATCATATAAAAAAACTCCCAAGATACCCATTTTGATTTTTTTTTTAATTTATAAATATTTTCGCAAAATTTAAACTTTTCAAAAACCATTTATCAATAAACTACCTTTGATTTGAAGGCTGATACCAAAATAAATTATGACCCAACATATGATAATATAGCATCTAAATATTAATTTTGAACAGAATCCATCAATCCGTTTTGTCTGAAACTTCATGGAGGGACAGGTAGACACACACACACACACAGTTAGACTGAAGGAATCATAAAACCCACTCTTTTGGGTTGTTTGAGGGCACATAAATGTAAAGATTCATCATAATATCGGGGTCGACAATGTTCGCGGGATATTCGCATATTTTAAACTAACGGGGTGGACACGCATTTGCGTGAAAGGAGAGTATAAACCATTCAAGGGGTAACTTTCAGTACATCCGGCCGGGATTCTAACCTTGACCTCCCTTTGATCGACGAACCAGACAAAATAGAACTCGAACTTTTATCCCCGTGTCCACTAGTGCAAATCATGGTTTATATTAAATTTAAGTTTTATTTTCTATTTATGGACCAATGCTACTATGGATATTAGAAAATGTGTATGACATTTTGGCTCCGTCTATAACGCGCATGTTCTATGTAAATTTCCAGATTTTGATTCTCAACAAGGGCAAAAATATACCATTGTGAAATTGGGTTTGGTCCATGATACTTGCTGTCAAAATTCAAAAGTTGCAGCTTCAAATAATGGTATTAACTAACTTAAGAATACGTTAATGTAGGGTTAGTAACTTTGGTCTGACACCATAGTTCATTAAGTAGCACGTCTGTCTACTAAATCAAACGTCCTGGGTCTGTTTACGTAATTTGGCGGGGGAAAAATGGCATCGATTAAATTCCTGTTTCCCTCTTCACAGTGATGAATTAGTGGCCGGGAGACTGGGGGCTGTGCTTGTTCTAGATTTAAGTTAGTTTGTAAGTTGAGTGTAGATATAATTAGTTGGTTTAGAAAGTTCACGTTAGGTGTCATCAATTTAAACAAAATTAAACACTTTAGGTTTTGGTTATAATGGGTTTATATCTAGTAAGCCTACCTTATCTTTACGTTTCCGAAAAACCTTGTTTTTAAGGTACATTCGAATTCTAATAGAAAGAACCGTATCCAAAAGTTATCAAAAGTTACTTAAACTACTTTTAAATAATATCTAGACGTAAATTCTTTTGAAACGACTTTTATATAGTATATAAGTCGTGTGATCCTCATAAAATTCCACCAATAATATAGTAAATAATATCAATGTTGAGAGAAAAATAACGTCTTTGCACTTAATAAAAATTAAAGTTCTTACCAGAATCCTACCACATATAACAGAGCTGCATCTGTTTCGGTTACCGCATAGTCTAAGGTGTCACTCGTAATAGTCTAGCCTGCCATTAACAGAGAGATCGGGGTTCGAATCCCGGTCGAATGTAGCGAGTTCCCCCC
>CABEEJ010000798.1:139268-151735 GCA_901482245.1 Timema douglasi
AAAAAAAAAACTTTTAAAAAAAAAAAAAAAGCGCATTGCTTCGAACACATTTTATGCCCCGCCTCCCCCCTTTTCCTCCCTTAAACTTGGGATTGTGGAATGACTCCGTGTATCTCCTCATCTAGTTCTAATAGTTTAATTTAAAACACCAATAGCATGATTTCACACTATTCAATTTTGTGAAAAACGAAATTCCGCACTTCATTCCGAGTTGTCTGTAAAAATGGAATTTCCTTCTTTAAAACCAGGACAGCACGGGGAATTTTACAATGAGAAAATAATGGCAACCCCGAGATAACGACCGTAAACCTAACTGCACTCGGTCTCTCTATCAAGCTAGGTTTCGGACCGTGCAATAAAACCACCCTGCCCCGCTGAATATCTTACTATTCAAAGAACCAAACCGATTAAACCTTCCCGGTTCTTCTTTAGTGCTCAGCTCAAGGGCGATTCCATTTCTTGGTAAGAACCTCGGTGCGTCTGGTAATAATAGCTGTAGGTAACATCTATCATTTCACTAACGGGCGTGTAATTTTATTAGAGCAAATGGAAACTCTCGGAAAGACACGCTTCATATCATTTTGTCCGTGAACATCGATGATGATACGTAAATACGCGTGGTTGTATCTTCCAGGGGAAAAAAAAAGTAGCCTCTCCTTAAGGATAAACTAATACGCCTTTGTCACGGAAGCCGACTCGCCTTGATTGGTTGGAAAAAGGGGGTGAGGGGAGGGATGGATGCACACAGTTCTGGACGTCATACGTACTTACAGGGTTAGGGTTAGAGCAACTCCATCCCTTCTCCTCCCGCCCCATCCTCTTTCTCAACCCTCCACGAGGGGTTGTTCGATTATTCACGAATCGTGTGAGCGAGTTAATCAGGATTGGAATTGCGTCTTGCCTGCCCTTTGTAAGCACGACTGATTTATTTAAAGGCATGCAAGTGGACGGTTCAGATATATAGCCAAGAGTTTGATTACTTGAAATACTACTGATAAGGGTGGGGAAGTGAGGGGGGAGGGGATGTACTGAGCTGGAATGGGACTGGAGGCACTTAAGATTCGATTAGACCCCGTCTTAAATAAAGGCGGATAGACATTATCTAATTGCCTACAAGTTAATATTATTATTGACAGTACATTAGATGAGCTTCATTATAGATGATGCGAAAATGTTAAGCCCAATTTTTATATGAAAGGCCTGTCAGAAGATAATTTTTTTTCCCAAGATTGATAAAATTCTATTATTATCAGTTTTTTTTTTACTTGCTCGTATAGAGAAGGTAATGTAATCGTGAAACTATTTTACCGCTAGATAATGATACGTCTTGGCCTCGAACCCTAAAAAATGGGTATTATGGTTGTCTGTCGCTTCTGTCCATCCCTGTGGCTATAATCGAAACTGATGGATTTTTTCTAACTTTATATTTATATGCTTTATTGTCGTTCCTTATATATTACTTTGATTTTGATTCTACTTATAGCTGATATTTGATAATTTGACATTTTTCTAAAATGGTCCTAATGATTTTATTTAAAATTAATATCTGAGAAGCTTTTGACATGACAAATAACACTATGTATATTTGCTGAGGTTTTATTTTGGCGACTGAAGGGAAGGAGGGTGCGCAGGGGAAGGTTTGTTTAAGAGAAGTTTACTAATGACTAATTTTTGAAATTTTTATTATTTAAAAAAAATGCTTTATTTTTTTCTGTCTATACCATACAAATAAAATAGTTTTGTATTGTGATACAAATTTCTGAGCGCCTTTTGAACGAAACACACAAATTGCAAAACCGACTGACCTGCTTAGCAGACATGTGCACGACCACAATAAATGTGTAGCAGTCTCGGTTTATAGGTAAACCTCAAGTGGTCATAACTCCGTTAAAGAAGCAGAGACCCGCGTTCTGTCTTCTTGGGTGGTCACCGTAGTGTCACTAAAGTCAGTCGGATGTTGTATATTGCCTCTAGGAAACAATAAGGAACCCCGTTAACGCACAGGGTGACCATCATCCGTTGGTGCCGGTCATTTAGTAGCTTTGTTTATGAGTGGAACAGAAACAAAGAGAGAATTTCGGCTATCTCCAGAAAAGGGTGAACTTACACGAAATATTGGATTTTATTCCCGAGTTTGACGAGCGACCCTTCTAATTAAAAGGCGTTTATTTTATTTTATTGATAGTGAAAAACTACACCCCCTAGTCGACAAATAAGTTGCCCCGAAAATACCATGACATTTCTATTATTATTTTAATTTTAATATCTAAAGATGTTGTGTTGTGATCATGACATACTATCATATCCATAAAGAGTGAGCTAAGAACCGAACTGTTTTTAGAAACTACTGTACTTATGAAGGAAATGCTTTGGAGGGGAGGGAAAGAGTTGTCTGGGAGTTGGAAAGGAGTGAACTGTTTTTAGAAACTACTGTACTTATGAAGGAAATGCTTTGGAGGGGAGGGAAGGAGTTGTCTGGACGTTGGAAAGGAGTGAACTGTTTTTAGGAACTACTGTACTTGTGGATGAAATGCTTTGGAGGGGAGGGAAGGAGTTGTCTGGGAGTTGGAAAGGAGTTGTCTGGGAGTTGGAAAGGAGTGAACTGTTTTTAGAAACTACTATACTTGTGAAGGAAATGCTTTGGAGGGGAGGGAAGGAAATGCTTTGGAGGGGCGGGAAGGAGTTGTCTGGGAGTTGGAAAGGAGTGAACTGTTTTTAGGAACTACTTTTGAAGAAAATGCTTTGAAGGAATGTGCGAAGTACACTTTTTCAATTCGAAGCGAACCCAAATCGAATACATATGAAGCACACTTGTTTATAATATTCATTTAAATCTGATACACCCTGTTATCATTACAACACGCAGTTCAATTACATCAGGTTGTTAATATAAATATTAATTTGTAATTTACACCCCTTTTACCCTGAAACCCGACTCGGTGGCGTAGTTAACTAACGCGCTAGTCGTGTTGAGCTCGACTGCTGAGGACGGGGAGATCGAGGTTCGAATCTCGGTCGGGTGAACTGGAGGGGGGTCCTAAATGGTTTTCCACTCTCCCTCCACGCAAATGCGGGTCCACTTCCTCTAATTCAACCTTCCCAATTCCTAATCCATTAGCGTAATTAGTACTTAAAAGCGTATAAACCGAACGGGCAGTAAGACACGGTGCTAAATATTATTATTATTATTATTATTATTATTTACCCTGAAAGGTAAAACAATCGTACCTTGACCAAGAACATACAGTATGACCCTATCTTATAAGCTATAACATAGTGGAATATTTCAAGATAATCTTTCTACCCAACAGGATAAATGAAGGGCATATAACATTTCAAAATGGTAATATTTTTCAACAAAAATGAGAATTTTATATTTCAATATTTTTTATTGGCGAAGCTTTAAGACCCAAACAAGCTAACAAAAGATTGACCCACGCTGAAAATGAAATAAAAAAATAAAAGTATAAACCAGGAATAACGTCGAGTATGACAACAATGTATCTGTAAAAAAGTAAATAAAATCATAATTTAAAAAAAATCAACTGCCTGAAAATAAAGTGATTAAACAGAAATTGGGTAGATATGATGCTTACAGCTTTGATGACAGTTTAAAAATAGAATGTTGCCTCAGACATTACTTAAATCACTTTTAAAATAATGACAAGGAGCTATTAAACTAAAATATAAAGCTAAATTGATAAATCTAGTCTAGCACAATAGCAGTGATGAATGGTAAAAATTGACCATAAATTATGATTGTATCTTCCAATATTTTTTATTGTCGAAACTTTTTAATGTGGAAGCACACCCCTAGATTAAATATATATATATATATATATATATATATATTCTTCTGCTATCAACATTGATAATATCAAAAGTGAAAGCTGCAAGTCATATGACTTGACGTGAAAGTAGATCTAGTTTGTTTGTTTCTAGCCGTCAGATAAATCCACTCATAAGAAAATTGGGGTATAGTTTCGTAAAACAATTTAAAACGAGAGCGTTAGCTTGAGTTTAATTTCGGTTAAGATAAGCTTGATTCTCTAAATTAAGGTTTTGGTTGTGAAGGGGAGAGGGGAAGGAAGGGTCAAATTAAAAACTCAAAAAGATATTTTAAAATGGCTACAGCTCTAGAACTAATTAAAATGTTGCTAGCTCAAAGGAAGTGGCAGTAGTCGGGTAGCCTATATCTAGGGGCAGTAGTGCCCTTACACCTCCTTACCCCCGGGAATCTACTGAAACAGAATTTACCTAAATCCGGCGTTGTAGAATTCATTTAACAGTTAAATGAACTAATATTGTTTTATGTTGGATCGTTTCTTTCGTTTTTTAAAACATTTACTTAACCTATCTGACTTTTTTCTACCTTTTCCCCCTTTCTATTATCATGTTTAGTACCATGGCTATCTTATTTTTTGTCATTAGGTCCTATTACCCGTCCGGATTTTTTTTTTTGCATATAAGGTATACTAATTACGCTGTGTTGGGTATGGAAAGGTGTGTTAGGTGATGTTTGTTGAATTTAGAGGAATTTTACTAGCATTCACGCGGGGAGAAAGTGGGAAACTATTCAGGGAAAACCACCCTCAGTAAACCCTACCTGGAGTCGAATCCCGGTCTCCTCTTCATCGGCAGTCAAGTATATTGTGACCTTGTGACCAATGAACTGGGCTATGGTTAATATTGAATTAATATAAGGGCTAAATATGAAAAAGCAAGATTAAATCAAGTGCATCAGTATTAGCTTGAAAAAAAAAACCATTGTGATAAAATACACGTTGAAAATCACGCATTGCTGCGATTTGAACCTCAACCTCTGCCACCGGAAATCTAGACTTTTGCAATCTTGACGCCCTGAGACGTTTGACCGTAGAGTATAAATATACCTTTATCATAAAAAAGTATGTATTCAATATATTAGTTTTTTGTTGATAAAACCTCACCAAATTTTTATTTTATACATTTACAAGACTAAAAAAAAGTATAGGAGAACTTGGTTTGATACTGGATCGAATCGAACCAGTTCTCCTCAGCCGTGGAGACGCTCATCATTTACTCTAGTGTAGTAAACACATTGGTACAGTAACAACATCAAAATCTGTTTTTAATTGCAAAAAGACAAAAAAAAACTTTGACTTGTATGTTTTTATGTTGTCAGTTTCAAGATGCAATAATATTTAGTTTTATACCCCCTAAGGTAGAGTTCTTGTTGGCAACGCAGCGAATGGTTCATTGAACCTCTTCTACCTAACCTCCCAGTGACTCAGTATAAACTCGTGAGACTGTTGTATATATTTATATACATCCACGTGTTAGTGTCACGAAGCTTGGGTAGACGTTCTGCTCTTTATTGCCAGAAAGAAGTCAACGCAAAGAGAAATAAAAAAAAGCGAGCGAGAAGCAGAAATAATCCGTCACTACCGTGTAGTAAAGAAGTGACTCAGAGAGAGGAGTGATTCGACGGTCCCTCTTCCCCCTCCCTCCTTTGACCACAGTGGCACTGATGTAACAACATGTGGAACTACGTGAGACCACACTTGTGCCACTAACTACCCGATTCTCGGTGGGTCGTTGCTCCGTGCGCGCTCTCTCTCTCTCTCTCTCTGTGTTTGTGTGTGTGTCGCTCTCACCTTGGTATGTACCATATTTGAATCTTGACCAAAATTCGCCAGTCTTGACTGTTTTTTCTGGTGACGGGGAAGATTCGGGTTTCGAATTTTGGCCGGATGTTCCGAGGTGTTTTTCTATCTCCTAAAATAGCTTCCCACTTTCCCTCCACGTAAACTTTGATACCTTTCTTCTCTAAACTCTTTCTTTATCATTCCTACAATATCAATGTGAATAGGAGGATATCCCGGATAGGATGAAACACGCGAAAAGTTAAAACATAAATCAGTAAGCAACTTGTCTGATCGATTAAGTTTCAATCATTAAGTAGATTAGCACTAGGCGCGTGACTCAAGGGCCGTATTTAATGGCTTCCTTAGGTAAATACTTCTCAGGACACGGACACACTTGCGACTGGATCATCGCAACCAGGACACCAGACCATCATATAGTGTTATTTATATGTGTGATCCAAAATAGCTCGGATTTGCGACCAAGTCGCTGTCACTAAGCTGTAGTTGCGCAGAATGGACACCCTAATTTATAACAAGACATTGCGTGCTGGCGACCAGGTCGCAAGCATGGTCGTAGCCTTGGTCACTGACACAATAAGTATTTATGTTAACTTCAATGTGTGTAATGCATGGTTTTAGCAAAGTATGAAATAAATTAATTTTTGCAGTTGTACTTCATACTTTTCGTAGGAAATTTATAGAATAACCAGTCATTATATATTACCGAAAACAATAGCTAACCTAACCTAACCGAACCTGCAAGAAAATGGTGCAAGACTTACATATAACCGGATAAAGGAATTGATGACATATTTCGGGACTTCAAAAAGACAAAGGACTTGAAAATAAGTATGCAATACAACAGCAAAACTCTATTATTTAATAATTTGCCAAAATCACTCTGGCATTTTATAGACTGCCTAGATTTCACACATTGCCGGTGATCTATATATACTAAATTAATCAAATAGTTAGACACTCCTATCAGTGGGCGCGCAGACATGGACGCTAGTTTCGTCTAGTCTGGTTCTCCAGTCAAGCGGAATTCGGTATACGAATCCGGACTGGCTGTACTAAGGTGGTTTTTCCCAAAAGTGCCCTTACTCTGAGTTATTTTTTCCTCCAGAGTCTAGACTACCCCTGTAGTCTATATATGTGGGTAGCCGGACGGTCAGTGAAACGCGGCGCTTTATGTCAGGATAAACCCTTATACAAATAGCTAATATGTTGCTAGCAGTACCTATTAGGAACAGAACCAGGATTCCCTTCACTTGTATGTAGTGTTGACATATCTAACTACACTGGATATCATCGCTGAGGTAACATCATGGCTATTATTGATAAACAGCGTTGTCACTCTTTCGTTTTCGTGTGGTTAATCTCCTCTCAAATATAAGACAAATTTAGCAACGCTGGTTAGTCTAGGTTGCCAGTAGCTCCTTCTTACCCCATCACACCACCTTCTGAAATAACAGAGCGAGGAGATTTGGCAACAATTAACTGAGAAAGAGAATGAAAATAAAACTTTTCTCCATAAGACCTGCAGTTCCCTCAGCAATAATATTAGGTGTATGTGGATAAAGCGAACGGGTAATAACATACAAAGCCTAACTACGGGGGTAGTTTGAAAATATTAAAACCGTGTATAATTGTTTACACCCACCGCATCGTGTTATATATACTCTTTCCCGGTGACCAAGATTGAAAATCGCGCTCTAGACTACTTGTTAATGGTCAACAAACAAAACCAGTTTATTGTTTTGGCGAAACACCAAACACGTGAGCTCAGTTTCGCCGCCAAAGTATTTTTACTCCTGCTAAGAGTAATTGGTGTGTTAAATTTTGTTTATGATAGTGCCCCCATTAGAAACTACCCCGGACCCATTAAAAAAATAAACATGGTCCATTCTCTCAAGATTCTCGTGATTCAACCAACATCTGCGGATTCGGATCACTCTTTAGTGTGTTTTAGAACGTTACACGAACAAAGAGTTTGAAAAAGCTGATATTATCCAGCAATGTAGGGTATACGATAGTAAATCATTCAATATTTATACTACGACGTGTTCTTGGGGGGAAGAGGAGGGAAGCCATTATATCAGTACTTTTTTACAAGTTCTAGAATTTTAGGGTATTTTTAAAATGTATATAAAACGGCGTTTCTTTGGAATATTGAGTCCACGGCTGGCTATATACAGTAGTGCTGTCCTTTTACTCGCCACATCTGTATTTCACACGGCTTAAGTTTGTTCGTTTTTTACATTTTTTCTTTTCATTTCATCCCCTTTACACCTGTGTGCTCCAATGCGTTGAGGTAGTTCGGATCCATTTAACTACATTGAGGTAGTTTGAACCCATTTAACTGCGTTGAGGTATTTCAAACCTATTTTACGAAGTCTAATTTTAAATCATGTGTAGTATCATATCTAATTAATTGTTACATTTGAGACAATTTTGATTTCTTAATGGTTTCTATCTCCAGGAAATGTAGCCTATCTAACGTTGAGGGGTTTTATATAATTTTAAATTATAACGTTACACTAACGTCACTTTTAGCCCGCCCCGCGGAGGGCGGTCAATCAAAACGTTAAAGTTACACAATTTTATGTCCTCCCCCGCGGAAGGGAACGATTAAATAACAGATTTTGCACTTCTGAATCTCATTTTAAATTATAAATGACATTTTCTTAACTAATCTCTAATTTACTCAAGCAGCCCCTAATTAACTACACCACTTACTTACATATTGCGCGCGCACATCTTTCGGAGCGTAGCCAATAGGTATCCAACTGTATCTTACTGCGACTACTCTCCAAGCAGTGGCGGCGCGTGATATTTAATTTGGTGAGGCCAGGTCAAAGCGTACCGGTAATGATTTTGTCTCATCACGTGTTAAATTCATAAGTTTTTTATTTTAAAAAATCACTAGATTTACAAAATCACTGAACAAATCTTCAAACAGAAATAATAAAATAATACAGGTTTTGAATTAAACCTACCAAAGGATGACACTCTTTAATTATTTGTACAAAAGTTGTGCACGCCTTTTCTTATTACTGGCAAACATATCGACGACTGTTGAAGTTTGTAAACCAAGTAATTTCTTTCGTATATATAGAACAATTAACAAACAGGCAGTGAATTTAACAGGCCTTGCCCCATGGTGTACCTAAGGAACATTTTTATTATTTTTAACGTACTGAAATTACACTCTTATGGCGTAATCTATCTGGGATGCAATATTTACTCTTCCAAATGTTTAAAACTACATACATTTTCCAAATGAATGTCACATTCCTTATGTTTTTTAATTATTTCACTAAAATGTTTGAGACCCTTACAGCCTACCATTGTCCATAACCCCACACCTCCAAATAATAAACAATAAAAACAAAATATGCGCGGTTTTTCTTTACTCACAGCTAACCATAATTTTTTACCAAACTAAGCATTAGAAAAAGGTTTTTTTTCCTTGCCATTCACTTGCATAAATGTAAATTCAATAGGTTGGTGTGGTCCTAACCGTTTAATCTCAAGTGTTTCTTGCAGTTTTAATGGGGAAAAAAAGGAGCTTTTAATAAATAATCTACTCTATTCATTTTAATTAATCACTTTCACTCCTTATTTTACTTATTGAGTCTTTAATACATACTAAAATAAAGACACATACACGCTAAAACAAAATATAAACCATCTTAATCAAATCGCGGGCTCGCTCAGACTGACCCGATTAGCTATGTTGATCTCGCAGTGTAATGACCTATAACAAATCGAATAATACACTCTGTTTAGAGAATGATGCTCCACTTAATACTAATGTTTTTCTTAAATGAGTTAAAAATATGTTCAAAAAGTGTTGACGGGTCCGGGCTCCTGTGGCCCCTGGAACCAAGTGAGCTTGAGATGACGCCCAATCCCTCTTGTCCATCAGTCTTGTACAAGGAAAGGGTGGTTTCATCATCTCAAACCTTCTCGACGCTTCGATTCTACACGCCTCAGCCAACATCTCTACATAAGGCCTTACCGCTGCTAACCAAAATGACAGTAACGTCACACATAGCGGATGGTAGATCACTTCCAACTGCTTTCTTGAAATCTAGTACATCATGTGCTAGTTCAGGCAGAGGCTGGCTGCTTACAAACACTTTGGTGCGCGCGCATGTATATATATATCAAAGACAGTGCTTGCCTTGCTTGCCCTGTAGAGACGCCACTCTACAAAAGGGCAACTCCGCCGGTTGGAAAAAGGACAGCGCTTACTTGGAAACCAATAGGTTAGAAAGAGATGATGGCAAGTGTCTATAAGAACCTGTACTGCAATTTAGGAGTGGAACGGCCTACAGAGCGCTTTATTCCACAAGTAACGGAAAAGTACTGGACTTTAAATAAATTAACTTTAACAAAGCATAAGGGATAAACGGATGTGTAGAATATTAATTCCATCGAAATAAAATAAAAATATTTAGTATATGGCTAGAATTAATATATATATAATCAAAGGAACAAATGAGAATCATTACTATCATAGTTATTTTTCAGCTTTTTTTAGCTATAGTTTACTTCAAGCGTGCTTTAAAAAAATGCTGCTAACAGATCAAAATGTACAAAACTAAACAACATAGTAATAATAATATTATTAGCACCGGATCTTACTACCCGTTTGGGTTGTACGCACTTACGCAATGTGTAATAGTAGGATGATTGTAAGATGAAATGGTGGACCGACAGTTTAACGTGGAATCCGAACCACGGTGGAGGCCTGGCATCCCAGACATTCACAAGTTGTGATTAATACACGTCTTGTCAAAGGTGAAGGAAGGGTTTGACAATCAGATAAATCTGTACCGAGACCAGGAATTGAACACTGGACCCCCAGCACAGAAATCCGTCATCTTACCCCTAGACCGCCAGGTCATCTTATCAATATAATAATATTCGATCTTAGTTACAATCAAATTTCGACTGAAAAAAACTTTTTTGGGCAGTTAAAAAACCTACTAAAACCATTTTCATAATGCTATACGTCAAGTAATTTGATCTTCAGCTTTTGATCAATATATGTCAATGCCTATAAAATAATATAATAAAGTGTTATCAATGTTGACCGCAAAAATAAAAGTGTTTTTTTTTTTTTTTCAAAAGAATTTTCTTGTCATTACGATAGCAGCCGCCTGTCCTTGTGGTTAAGCTGACAAGGAAGCGATTATACAGTTCCAGAGGTTCCCAATTTTTTTTGCTCTCGTTTTACTACCCGTCCGTTCTCTTATGCATATCCACACCACTGGTGAATGTGGAGATGAGGATGGTAGGATTTATAAACCCTACCTGCATGAAGTGTAACACCATTTGTAAAAATAGTTACCTGGCTAGGGCTCAAACCCAGCTCTTCCTGTCATTGACAAACCAGCAAAGACCTTGTTGATGCCTAAGCCGTCGTGTCCACCGATGCGATTATGTTGGCGGTGTATAACAGCTGTGCACAACACGCGGGCCGCATGCGGCCCTTAACCTCGCTCTATGCGGCCTGCGATAAGCGGACATAATCTAAAGTTCGGTGATACACCCAGAACATCAAACTTTCTGTTTTTGCATCACTAGATTTCCAGCTAGAGCTAATTGATCTTCACTGTAACTCTGATTTGAAGGCAAAATCTTCCAAAATTTATCTACTGGATTATTTTTTTAAATTACCTGCCCAAAGAAATTGAATCATTGAACAATCGTGTTCTAAGAACGGCAACATTATTCGGGAACATCTACATTTATGTGAACAGTACGCCTAGTTTTCTTTAATGAAACAGGTAAAATATAGAGGTGTTCCCGTCTGACTAATGTGGCCAATTTATGTTTTATATCATGTAAAAATGTGCGTTCTTTCAAATAAATGACTTTAGTATATATTCCATGTTTATTTTTAACGGTCTTTTCTTACTAATTAAAATTTTTACTTTTGAATCTAATAGCTTCTGTTTCTGTGTCCTTAATCGTTTTTTTGAGCTATTATTTTTGTAATCACTTAAGACGCGGTGCTAAAAAAAAGCATACTATAGCTAGTAACTATGTAATTTTTTTGATGTGTCTCATAAGTACGCTTTTCAAGCATCATTTCTCATTATAATAATTTATAGGCATATTAGTAATATAAGACAGGGGAAAAGTTAGGGAGGATAGTTGACGTGGGTTGTGGGGAAAGGGGGACAGAGAAATCACCCTGCAGCTTGCCATTGATCAGTTAAAGTAAAAGTGACCCTCAGGTGTTAAAAGGCTGTACACCCCTGGTCTATAATCTTATATAAAGCACCACACAATATTTCACAACCCAAACTGCCTTATACTGTCTTATAGTAAACTATTATAAAGAGGAAATTAAAAAAAAATATCTAACTTCTTTTTACGATTGACCTCGTGATAAAATATTACTCAATTTGTAGTGTCGATAGTGATTATTAAATTATTAATATTAATAATTTTATCAAAAGTGACAGCTTAATATTACAAGACTTGACGTATGAACACGTGAAACGTGAAAGTAGATCTACTAGTTTTTTAGCGATCAGATAATGTTAGTCCAATTTTCAAAGGAATATTTTCAGATATGCTTAATCGGCTAACCCCATTCATAAATAATAAATCACCCTCGACACCCCCTTAGAACCGAACTAGGGTCCTCTTTCACATGTAACAGCTTGGCTAACCACTCAAGTCGAGGAAAGAGATACGAGGCACCTGTTTACTTGTGACATGTACCTCTGCCCGAATCTCAGCTGGACCGGTTTGGGAGGGTGCCCGTAAACTTGCCCCAGACTGATTCTGTTGGATTTAAGGGGGGGGGGGGGGGTT
>CABEEJ010000798.1:170024-201794 GCA_901482245.1 Timema douglasi
GGGATTGGACGGAATAACTCACGGTCCCTTTGTCTCGCAAGTAAGACAGATTACTTGTGACCTAGTGAACAGTGTCTGAATGCTCTTGTGTTTTTTTCCGTTTTTTTTTCCACCTACAAGTTATCATTCACATGAACAGAATGAGCAAGGCTAGAATGAGGTTTCTGTTCTATCTATTTTTAATTTTAATGTTGTTTAATTATTTTTTTTAAATACCCCTAATTTGAGGGTTTAGTCATGTCTGATGATCCCTATAAATATGTACTTAGCAGTAGTTTGGATCCCATAATCGGCCAAAACCTCACATAAAAAGCATCATAACGGGTTTTCTTATATTATTTATAGTAAAAAAAATACTTGGTAGGATACTTAAAATGTACAATTGCTTATGTGTCAATCAAACTCACAGGGATTGACGCATTTCACAACTAAACATATTCGAAAATCGATAAAGACATACCCTAATAGGCCCCCTACACGATATTAATAAAGTATTAATAAAGTAATAATTAATACTGACAGTCTGACTGATCGTGTAGGGGCCCTGTAAGAAACTAACATTTCCTTGAGCGTTTTGACTCCTTCTTAAACATGCTGTGTGTCCCAATGAAATTGATATCTGTAACAACATAAGAATCTGTTGGTTAGAGCCTTTTAATTAATATTGATAGTTCTAAACCAACCGTGACCTTCGCCCATCGGATGACGTTGGATGGGATTTGAACTGATGCTCCGAAATAGATGAGAGGGTAGTTTATTTGATAATAAACTTGAACATAGAAAGGCCACACGAACGTTAGAAACTATTATTATTGAAAAATAAATGGGCGTAGCTTCAACTAACACGAACAAAAACGGTATATAATATGGCTTATAAAGTTAGTTACTCCAATTGACTGTACTCTGACTGAGGCTATTGGCGTATCTGAGTGTTTCCAGGGCCAGTGTGCTTTAGTTCCAGGTGAAGACCGCAAAAGTATATTCATCAGACCGTAAATGGAGCTCAGCCTCACCATAATAGCATACTAAAATACCGAGCTTCTAACTCTTCGTGCAAGGACACAGATGGATTAGGCTAGCCAAGTAATTTTTTATTTTTATGTGATGGAATCTAAAACCATCTTTGAGTAAAATCTCATCTCATCTCATCTCATCTGTCTAGAATCGAACCTCAACCTCCTGAGTCAAAGTTTTGTGAATCGATACACTATTCCTGCTGGGGCTTTATTTAAATTGATAAGATAGATACCCAACCGAGTTGGATCTGAATATTATTTAGTTGTGTTTCACTATCAATTCTTTTTTCCGTTCGTCATACATTAATATTAGTGTTTTTTGTTGTTGTTGTGGTAGTGAGTTAAATAGGACCGCCTCTTGGGTATAGCGGTCAGTTTTTCTGGCTACAGATCCATAGGCTTTGGGTTCGATTCCTAGCGCTTCCAAAATTTATCTTACCTGATTCATTTGCTGCGTGGTCTAAATGGAAGGCTTAACTATCGTATTGAACTAGACCAGAGTTTCCCAACCATTTTGTACCTTAGAGCACATTCAAAACTAACGGTAGTGCGCCGGGCACCAATTACTTTTTCAAGGGAAATTTACTAACTCCCGCCAGGTTCAGAGGTCAGCCAGCCTCAACGCTATACGCACGGCCGATCAACTGTCATGTTAAGTTTCCAATAGTGATTGTGACATTACATGTGGTTGTGGGTAATACTCAAGGCCACAGCCATGGAGAGGGGTGTAAGGGGGGTTCAACCCCCTCCAAGTTGACAAAAATTAAATTTAAAAAAATACTGCTTTATTTACGGTTTCAACAAGATCAAAATAAAACACTTAAGGAACTATTTAACTACTCACTACCATTTTAGTGCTTGGGTACATTTTTAATATATATATTTTTATTCTGTGTTTATTCAGGCAACAAAGCTGAGTTGACACTTGTTGAGATATTTACAAAGGAAATAGGAAGGATTAGCATGGTTTAGTAAATGTGAATAGAATTATGGAAGGGGATAGGTCTTTGAGATTAAGATAAAGATACATCTTGAAACTAAAGTGGTTCCGAGTAAAAGTACACTTTGTAAATGAACCGGCAAAGAAAGAGGAATGGGGGAGGGGAGAGAAGATGGGAAAGGAGGGGGCTTTCAATCACCAACTTCTTGAGAACAGCATACCTGGAGATAGCACAAACTTGATTATTGTTGGAAAAGTGACAGATTAAAATTATTAGTCAATAACATTTCTGCTGTGGTCAAAAAGTGGCGGCAGACGTAAAAGGCTCGACGGGTGCCATGGCGCCGGTGGGAATAGGGTTGGGGACCCCTGAACTATACTGTCTAAGACAGGGAAATCGAGGTTCGAATCCCGTTGATTGTACTGAGAGTTGTTTTTACAAAATAGTGTTTTATTCTCCTTCCACGAAAATTTGGATGCACTTCCGCACTTCATCTTAATTCAACCTTCCTCATCCCTAACTCATTAGCATAATTAACACATATACGTATAACCTGGACAAATTGTAAGACATGGTGCCAAAAAATATGTAAAGTATTGGGTCTGAAAACCCAGCATTGTGAGGACAAATGGAGAGCTACTTTAATAAAGAAGATGTCGCTCTGGTTTAGAAAATTGAGATTAACGGTGGAGGGCTCGTTGTGTTGACCACATGACACCATATATCCGCAAAGGTTGGCATTATCATCGCTACAGGCGGCAGCCGCTCGGCCGGTAAAGCTCGCTATGGAGTGAGTAAATAGAGTAGACGAAAGACAGAAAGAAAGTGTGCAAACTAAACCTTCTCACGTTTTCAATAAATCAGTCAGGTGTAAGCTGCTTTGCGAAAGGGAAAACAAATCCCTTCTTGGGAACCATGAAACCTTTATTCCCCCTTAAATAAATATTAGTACAGTTCAATATTTTATATCTTATCCTTGGTCTTGATAATATGGGACGTAGTTACAACATTTTCTGGTACAAAAAAACTAATGATGCCCTGAGTAACTTTTTGCATAGGTCTACTAAATTTTGTTGAAATCAAATAATTTTACCCTCGATGATGGGAGCAATACTAACATAAGCATAAAACACTATAGTGCCCTAAGGAATTGTATACCAAATTTTATTTCAAATATGTTTTAAAAGTCTGAACTTTAGAAACTTTGGGCAATCTTAGGCTGGTTTGTACGAGCTGAAGAAACAAATGCTTATGTATGCTGTTTTAATAATACTATATATAGGTAGCCATACAAAATTTGGTTGAAATCATTTTATCCTTTGGCCCGCTAATAGGCCAAGTAGACCACTTAAAAAAATCTCGTACTAATATTATTTTAAGGAAATATTTCAAAATGTTTACCTACTTTTTATTAAGTGCGATTAAAAATACTTATTTTCCTTATTGTGGACACGCTTTATCTAGTTAGTACGGGTCGCAATACTAAAATTTTCACTATAATTATTGCTTTCAAAGGCCTAAGAAAGTCTTGCTTTGCAAGATACCACGTCCAGGAGGGGGAGGGGGGGGGGGAGCTACGTGATGCGTGTTGTGTGGCTTTGCGGTACCGGATAAGTTTTCTTTTTAGCATCGCGTTTGGGTTATACGCTTATTTATTAATTACGCTAAATATTTTTTTTTTTAGGAATTATGAAGGTTATACTTATAGGAGGTGTACCCGAATTTACGTGTAGGGAGGGTGGAAAACAATTTTGGAACCACCCGCCCGAGATTCTAACCTTGATTTCCCCGTCATCGGCTTCATAGTCCACTCTGCAAGAGTAGCGTGTTAGACCTCGCAACCTTGTCGCGCTCAAGTTCACCACCAGTAGTCAAGTTCAGCGCGTCACGCAGTGCAGTTAAACTTATCAGAGCGATAATAATTATACCGTGGAGACAACTAATATAATTATATAGATATATTTATAGATACTAACAACATCTATAAAATAACATCAATAATACAGTAAATTACTATCAATGTTGACAGCAAAAAAATGTGTTTGTATTTAATTAAAGTTACTTCCTATTAAATAACTACTATATGTCTATATTGCCTTGCTTCCAGGGAAACAGCCGATTAAAACAACGGCTAGCGCTGTCCTGTATTGGTAACCACGCTTTATTCAGAGTCCCGCAAACGCAACAAGGCCACGCCTCACGCATCCCCCGACTATCTTTCAAACCAAACCTTTATTAGAGTTCAACTTTGGTTTTAAATTGGACGAGATAAAATATACGCTATTTTCTTCTTCTTCATATTTCAGACACCTTTTATCCAGTCAATGTGGTTTGTGATTACGAAGTAATGGGTTAATCTTGTTGGTATATTGGATTTCGTTAAAATCAAATGAAACTTATTTTACTTAAAAAAAATCAAATTTTGACAACTTAGGTCTAGTTACTTGTTACTATATTTACAATATTTTTAATTTGTAAATACATTGTGTCTATACTCCATTCACGGTAGGAATTACTCTCTGAAAGGTCTTTTTTTCTACCAATATCCTACTATATAATAGATTTCTGGTAGGGAAAAAGGCCTTTCAGAAAACAATTCCTACGGTGAACGGACTTTATATAGCGATGTTTAAATCTTACCAAATCGTTGAGAGAAAAAAATTGATTTCATTTTTAAATCTCAGAAACGCTTTGGATACCCCNCCCCCCCCCTTTTTTTTTTTTTCAAAATATTAATTTGAACGACGATAAAAAATACTCTAGTTTGTTGGTGAGTACCAGTATTCCCGAGTTTGTTTGAGATCTGTCAATTAGTTTAAAAGTAGAGACATTCGTCACTTTAGTTTCTTGGCCCCCCTCCTTACTACATAGGATAGAGGCAAACAAAAAATAAAGTCTTTCCTGAGACTAGTAGAGTTGCATGTAGGCATTTCGCTTTACAATATTGCTAGGCGGGATAACAGGCTACAGGTTTGCAGGCGAATATAGCACGGTGAAAAATGTCACAAAAAAGTAATGTTTTGAAGTTTGTTTCCCCGCCAATGGGCTGGCAACAAGCGATCCATCCCCAATTCGTTCTTTCTCGACACTACAGACCTTTGACCATTAATTCAGTGAACGGGAACAATTCCAATCTCACATTGAAAACTGTCCTGCCATTTTTGACTCAAACCCGAATCAACGCTCATATCAATTTGGCAGATGCACTAAAGACTACATTAAGATGTCGAACTATTTTAAACACTTCCTAAATTATAAATAAAATGTAGAAATATAAATACTTTTGTGATGAAAAAAAAAAAGAAGCTACACTGTGCCACCTACCGCCTTGTAAAATAAGTGAAACGAAATAATATGCATTGCTATAGAAACAAAATGGTAAAGAAAATACATTATCGCATTTTACCATTGAGCATGGATGAAATAATATACACTTGTACAGAAATATAATATGTGTTCTTTAGGTTGTTAACTTCTCATTTCCCAAAGCTCTATTTAAAAAAAATATTTGCATAAATGTCGTAAAATATTTATTTTTATAAATTACTCTTTCAAACAAAAGCCGTTTATTTTTAAGAGCTCAATATCTTTCCAGCGACAAGCTATTTTCTAACTCAAAATATATCGGCTACATGATCAAAATTGTTAATTTCCGATTATGTAATGTAAATTTAAAAGTAAATTTAATGGGAAAATGAGATGCATCATTTTATTTGTAATGTTAAAAGGTGCTGAGAGACGAATTTTAATAAAAATCGTTAGAGCCCACTTTTTGAAAAAATATATTTTTTTCTTTTCTATACCTTAAGTAAGCTATCCTTAATTTAAGGATTGGATGGATGGTTTCAAGAACCCTTTGAGGAATCTTATGAAACCCCTAGATACAGTTTTTCAACCTTATCGGTTAAATAGTTTCGGCTCTAGTCCCGGTAACAGAGGAACAGAATTGCAAAAAAACACTTTTTAGGAATCGTCAACATCCATCAAAATCTCGAATTTGATTATTTTTTTTGTGATTGCACTACTTTCTTTCTCTGAGGGTCGCAAGATAGTACAAACCATAGAATTAACCATCCCGAGCTACAGCCATAATATGTTCTTAGAAAAGACCTTTTAGATAATTTTGTTGGCGTTGGACATTGGTAACATTTAACTTTATTATTACCCGCTTCGGTGGCCGCAAGGTCTAACTTGCTACTCTCGCAGTAGACCAGACTGCCAATGACCGTGAGATCAAGGTTTGAATCTTGATCGCGTGAACCGAGCGTGTTTTCCGTTATGGTTTTCCACTCTCCACGCATTTGCGGATACACTTCCTAAAATGTAATCTTCCTCAGCCATAAATCCATTAGCTCAATTAGTACAGAAGCGTAGTCTAAAACTCGAACGGGTAGTAAGGCGCAGTGATAAAAAAATATTTAATATTAGTTTTCTTAATAGCTATAACATCTATAAAAAGTTACTACTGCAGCTAACATGGCCTGACCTATAAATACGTGAAGATAGATGAAGTAATTTTTCTAGCTGTCAGCTATTCCTTTGAGAATTGTACTGTAAATGATTCTTCATAAAGTAATTTGACAGAAGTAATTGTTATCTGAAAGTTAAAAATATATGTTGAAACGCTAGTTATGACTCTTTTTCTGAAATTAAGTTAATTAAGTCGCTAGTAACCAACCCACTGCCAGTAAAATGATCTAATAATAAAACAGAAACAATAATAGATTTAAAGATTTAAACTTATAATGTTTCTTTATATTAGCTTTTCTTTTTTTTACTAATAGATTTTTACCCTTCCTGGATATTCTCATTCACACTAAAAGGGCAAAGATGATGAAGGTTGAATTTGGAGGCAATGAGCTTGCATTTACGTGGAGGATGAGTAGGAAATCATTGGGGGAGGGGGGGAGGACCTGAGCCGATCCGGCCAATATCTGAACTCTCACATCCTCAGCACCGACAACTCATACCTGACGAGGCTACTAGCTAAATTCTTGTTCTCACGCATGCGGCTGGTATTAGTTGATTGAAAAAGCTACTATAGTTATTGAACAAATTGAATTGTTCTCTAAACTAAGATGACACCATTTAAAAAAAAATCTAAATCGATCTAGTGAATCTTATTTGAATATACTTTTTGTTTCCTTCTCTCTTTTCTTTCAAACAATCTCCCCAATTTGGCATCCTACTATGCGGGTCTACTAATGTATTTGTCAATATGGAGAGAGAATCTTCCCCTTCCCCCAATTTCCCTCCATCCACCCCAATCTAGAATCTTTCCCCCATGATCCTGCTTCCTTCTTCTCAACTCGTTGTCGTCGTTTGGTATCGACTCTATCGGGGCTGTCTGCATCTTCTCCTTTGCCCGCTTACTTAGCTTAACGGCGTGATTTGTTTTTACGAAAAGGAAAGGAAAATCTTGGGACAGACGAGGTGGGTGGTGGGGTAGAAAATATATTTTTCGGGCCACTTATTGTCTGAATATACTTCTGACCGGATATACACACTCGCCGTACAAAGTATTACATCTACATTTTGGTCTAATAATCATTTATACAATAAAATCTCATAACAATTTGGTCGTATTTCCAATCCATTATACGAACTAATTTGACTTTGTATGCTCTCACTTTATACCATCAAGTTGTTTGGCTAGTCTTTTGACACCATTACCGTCTATTTTAATTTTATTTCCTTTCTAAATGGGGCGTCTTTCATATTATATAATAATAATAATATATATATATATATATATATATATATTTAAATCCGCCGTCTCAGAAAAGTTTTCGCAGCTCAGGTGGATCAAAATGTTACTCTCGTCACACTTTTAGAAAATACAATACATTTAGAGAAACCAAGTATAACAAAATGTCACTACCATTTAATACTACATTTTTCAAACTTGTCCCAATTTAATCGTAGACCACAAAACACCGGCTTTTATCAGATAAAGGTGTAGGTCAACTATAGTCAAATTTTTATAGAAAAAGTCTTCAATAAGACACATTCTATTTGCAATCAAAATTGGCAACATTTTACTAAACTATTTATGTTATTTTGTTGGTGTTAATAATATATATCAAAAGTGAAGGCTGCAGATAACATAACATGAATTGACATATGAACACGTTAAAGTAGATCTAGTCACTTTCCTAACTGTAAAATAAGGTCCTTCCTATGAAAATTGGGCCATACCATAGCTATAAACCTTTTAGGTGATACATAACATATGGTACACCACCAGCAGGACTGGCAGAAAAATATGGCTTATTCCAGCTGGTGTTCAATTCGTACAAATGATGGGGGAGATAAGGGTTCGAATTCTGGTCGGGTGTAATAAGGGTGATTTTTAATAAATGGTTTCTCACTCTCCTCTAAAACGAAAGTTCACTTATTCTAAATACAATCTTCCTCTTCCCTAGAACGATACCGTATTCATGCGGATAGCCCGATCGTGTAAAGTCTATTCAGCGTAGGAATTGTTTTCTGAAAGGCCTTTTTCCTTACCAGAAATCTATTATATAGTAGGATATTGATAGGAAAAAAGACCTTTCAGAGAGTAATTCAGAGAGTAGAAAGGCGTGGTGATAAAACAAGCACAAGTCTTTAGACTTAGTGCACAATTATTATTTTTTTCCGACATTTTTATTTACTCTCGTACGACACCTTATCTCGGCGAGTCTTTTCTAGTGAACTTAGAGTTTCAGGTTAGATCCTTGGAATAGCCGGAAAAATGTATCGCTGATTAAATGTAGTCTTTCCCCTTTCACGGTGAGGAATTAACTACAGGGGGTTGGATTTTGTTTCTGTACTGATTTTAAGTTAGTTAATAAATCGTAATGTTACTCTTTTACATCCCATCGTATGGAGTAACGGTAATATAGTTGGTAATAGCACAAAAAACAAGTACAGTATATTGTAAATTCTCCAGGGTGGTAAATGTAATTATATTTTTCTGCACTTATTGAATTTAATCTAGGAAAATAATTGCTATAATGGATAATTAAAATTTTAATCTTTATTAAGAATTTTTAAATGTCAATGGTTTCTGTGTAACTATTCAAAGACGATATTTTAATGTATTCATACAATACCCTGATTCGTTCAAATTGATTAAATTAAACTCATATACTCTATCTACTAATATAAATAATTATTGCCAGGACAATATTATAGCCGTAATCTCATTATATTGACTAGTCGGAAGTGCTTTTAGTTGGTTTTGAGTTGTTTTGCTGAATAATGTCGATATGTTGTACATGGTGTGTAATGCGCGCAAACATTTTAATATTGTATTTAAATAACATTATTTAAAAGTGGCCAAGCTAAAAGGGCTTCCTTGTATTTAAACAAACAAATATTATACTATTTATATATATATATGTATATATATAGTATATATATATGAATTTCAAAAGGAAATACACCCGCATTATCGTGAAGTGGGGATGGGTAGATCAAATATGGGAAACTACCTGCCATTGCACCCACCCGAGAGTCAAACCACGACTTTCTAGCTTTTGGTATCTCACTGTATCGTGAGGCACGCAAACTTAGATGCCCTTCTCTTATTGTCTGATTTGCCGACGACGTGGAGATCACATTTCTAATCCCGACTGGGTGTACTGGAGTATTTTTCTCACTAAATAACCTCCCATTTTCTTTCATGTAAATGCGGGTTCATTAAAAGCTCTCCCTTCCTCAGCCCTACCTTGTTAGTGTAATTAAATGTGGATAGCCCAGAAGGGTGGTAAGGCGCGCCACGAATAAAAGAAGCCAGGCTTATGCCTTAAACCTTGTGATCCCAGGTGCGGATACTTTGTTCAGTCAGATCCAGATAGGAATAACATTTTTGTCGGTCACAAAAGTTACAAAAACAATTTTCATATATTTATTTATTCGTGAGTCACAATTTTTTAGATAATACCTATAAACTTACACTAATAATATACCTTATAATTATATATTAGCACCGCGTCTTACTACCGGTTCAGGATATATGCATATATACTAATTACGCTAGTGAGTTAGCGATGAGAAAAATATAGTTTAATTGAAGTGTATCCGCATTTGCGTGGAGGAAGAGTGGAACATCATTTTGGAAAAAACCCTCAGTACACTCAAGTGGGATTTGAGCCACAATCTCCCTGTCTTCGTGAGTTTAGTCTACTGCGAGAGTAGCGTCTTATACCACGTGGCCACCTAAGCATGTTATAGATATAGATAGATAGATAGATCTAGATATAGATAGTTAGTAAGATGATATTTATGTTGACCGCAAATAAACTTGTTTTTTTCCAAAAAATTCTTTCTACCAGAATATCACTATGGTGTCGGTCAACTATAATATTACAATTTGGTCGTCGGCATAATATTTTAATAATATACTTTTAAAAACTGTGATACAGCTTTCGAACATTATGAATAATATTAAAAACCGATGGGCATGCGGTCTAAATGTCAAGCTCATTTCGTCTAGTTTGCCAATGAAGGAAAGGTCGGGGCTCGACTCTCACTGGGATTTACTGATGGTGTTTTCCCCCTAACTATTTCCCACTGTCCCTCCACACAAATGAGGGTACGTTTCCTTTAAATAATACCTTCCACATCCCTATATAATTAGCATAATTGAATGCGAATAAGCTGAGAGAGTAGTAAGATGCAGAGATGTAGGGAGAATTGGATAGGCTACTTGTTGTTTATGAATATAAATTAAGTATTGCTTTGACTAAACTAATTCATTTCATAAAGTTCCATTATAATAATTTGTTTTAAAACTTCACTTAGCTACTGAATCCTACTCAAATTCATAATTGAATTACTGGTATTACTTCTGTGAATGCCGTGTCCATGCTACGATTGACACATACCAACTCGATCAACATGTAGATTGAAACGAGCAGGCCTATTCATATTAACGTGAATAAAGAAAGATATATATATGCCTATTTTTGTATTAGAATGCGGAAACATTATGTTGTTACTTTGAACAACTTAGTTACAAAAATATTGCCGTACAAGCTTTATTTTATTTCCACTCGTAAGCACTTAATCTCAGTTTGGAATCTTGCGCACGAAATAAAAGTAGCACAAGTATCGCTTGCGTAAATATAGCCTAACTTTGTAACGATAGATCACGTAGTAAACACACTAGTAGATAGAATTAAACTGTAATGCAGTCGTAAAAAATAACATTTAAATGGATAGTTTTTTAACCCTACACCTTAACCCTACCAAATCAAAATACCTTTAAATTAAATTTAAAATATTTTTAAAGTAATATGATCATACATTACTCCTAAATATAATTCACTACATATAAACCAACCAAGCCTTAATTTTGTTAAATTTATTAAATCAAAACACCTTTAAATTAAATTTAAAAGATTTTTAAAGTATTATTATTATTATTATTATTATTATTATTAGCACCGCGTCTTACTACCCGTTCGGGTTATACGCACTTACGCTAATGTGTAATGGTAGGGTGATTGTGAGATGAAATGAAGGACCTACAGTTTAACGTGGAATCCGAACCACGGTGGAGGCCTGGCATTCCNGGAGGCCTGGAATTCCCCACATTCACAAGATGTCTTGTCGGAGGTGAAGGAAGGGTTTGGTAATCAGATAAATCTTTGCCGCGACCGAGGATTGAACCCCGGCCGCCAGCACAGAAGTTTGACACCTTACCCCTAGACCGCCAGGTCACCTTTTAAATGTAATTTAATATAATAATATATAATATAATTCACTACATATAAACAACCCCTAATTTTGTTAAATCTATTAAATCAAAACCCCTTTAAATTAAATTTAAAATATTTTTAAAGTAATTTAATTATATATTATTCCAAATATAATTCACTACATATAGACCAACCAACCCTTAATTTTGTTAAATCTATTAAATCAAAACACCTTTAAATTAAATTTAAAATATTTTTTAAAGTAATATGATCATACATTACTCCTAAATATAATTCAGTATGTATAAAACAATGAACCCCAAATTTAGTTAACTTTATCAAATCAAAATACCCATAAATTAAATTTAATGGGTTTTTAAGTAATGTGATTGTGTAATATTCCTAAAAATAATTTACTACATCTAAAACAAACAACCCTTAATTTAGTTAAATTTATTTAATTGAATTTAAAGGATTATGTAGAATAATTTGATTATATATTATTACTAAGCTTAGTTCACTTCGTATAAAACAATCAACTTTTAATTTAGTTGGGTTTATTGACCCGCCTCGGTGGCGTAGTTGGCTAACGTGCTTGTCGTGTTGAGCTCGACTGCTGAGGACGGGGAGATCGAGTTTCGAATCTCGGTCGGGTGAACTGAGGGTGGTTTTTCCTAAATGGTTTTCCACTCTACCTCCACGCAAATGCGGGTTCACTTCCTCTAATACAACCTTCCCAATTCCTAATCCATTAGAGTAATTAGTACTTAAAGCGTATAACCCGAACGGATAGTAAGGAGCGGTGCTAAATATATTATAAATAGTTGGGTTTATTAAACCATTTTCTATTTTGGTAATCTAACAAACCTCTGGTACGGGAATTAAAAAAAACATTTTAGAGTTATGTCATTGTTTTTAAATTATCACTGGATTTTATCAAAATTGCGTAGTACTTGGCACTGGGCATGCGTACAAAGGCCCCAGTCTCCTATTATCTGGTCGGCCGATAATGGAAGATAGGAGTTCGAAACCCAGCCTGATATAGGCCTACTCGTGTGGTTTCTCCCACTAAAGTGTGTGTACATGCTCTCTTTAAACTATACCTCATCATACCTACATTATTGCTATAAATATGAGGATTTTTTAAGTACCGCGTTTTACCACCCGAATTTCTGGTAAGTATATTTCTTTTCATAATATAAAACAACTTCACATATTTCAATGTGCCAATCATTACACACATTTGATTTGCAAATTTAAACCTTTTTATGGAATTGCTGTGTAAAGATAACATTTGGTCCGACAACCTCCCTTACTAGATTTCCTCATATAATAACCAATTTCCAAATGTAACTTAATAATCCCAAATTATGTATTTCTACAACATTTATAAAATTAAAAAATAGGGCTGCATTGTGAGTAGGTTCATTAAAAGGTCAGCGGGCCGCACGGTATCATGTATCGGACCACATACGGCCCGCGGGCTGCAAGTTTGATATGCCCGGTGTAGAGTGAGACAGTCGGCGAAGTTCTTAGGACCAATATACATAACCTAAGGACAGTACAGTCAACACTATAAACTCCCACAAACAAAAAAACTGTAACATCTGATTCACAGAATGACCTGAGGCATGAATAATGTATTACATTGGTTCCTTATATATATAAACTGCGTGAATACAATATTTATAAAATTGCACTAATAATTAAATAAATTGCTATCAATGCTAACTACAAAAAATATATTTGGGTTTAAGAAAACCACTCGTATGAAAATTGGACTGTAGTTCTCTCTCTCCGTAAATTACCGAGTGAGCCCATAGGGTTATTTACCATCAAAATAGAGGAATATGTATGAAGAAGTTTCTCCTCTGTCCGTATTTTCAGCGCTGGACCATAGTTTCCGGGGTGTGGCACTTGAGAGCCGACTTCTCTATTATAGATGCGATGTTCAGCCTCTTGTATTATAGATGCGAGGGCCGACCTCTTCTAGCCCCCTTACTTAACCCTCGACTGTGGAGGACCCGGGGACCTTAATATTCACAAGCCTCTGTAACAACCGACTGAAATATTAAATCGTCTTCGCTACTCTTGGGAAAGGTCTGCACTTGTGTGCAGGGGGATGATAAAATAAAATATTGTTGAACAATGAAATACTAGTGCATCCTACAAGTAACCTCACCCGCTTTCCCCCCTCTCCCTCTTATATCTTTATATTGTTCTCTTGATGAGAAGCAAAGAGAAATATCAATTCTGTTGGGTTGGCAACGTGACATATCCCGTCCGTATGCTTAGTGCGATTTGGTCTTTGAATATTTTAATTATTATTTTGTCTTATAATTTTCCATGAAATTAAAATTTGTTTAGGTGTCAGGATTCGGGAATATCCCCTGGTTATAACCAATTTTAAACTAATCAATTATTTTTCAAAAATGTTGTGTTTTAAGTCTCCTCTTACCCCGCCATCCCGATATTTTAGACGCTCAAAAGGAACAAACTACGGTTTAGCACCTTATACCATGGCAGAAGTTATTAAAATAGACTAAGTAATTAAAGCACCCATAGTTAAAAACAACTAAACTAATTTTGATATAAAAAAGTTGTATTCCATTGCACACAAGCCTATTTAAAACTTCAAAGATTACAAATCTTTCATTAGTGATAACGCAATCTACAGTAGCCCTACGGCTTCTTTGGTGCTGACTGACAGCTCACAGCTGACTTCTGACAGTCAACATTTAAGTATACACCAAAATTTTAACCGTCAGAAGTGACAGCTGCTAAACACATGTTTTTGTAGATCATATGGTTCGGCGTAAGGATACATAATTTGGTCTGGTAACTTTTCAAAGCTTTCAGTCAGCACTAAAAAAGCTATGGGGCTACTGTATATAGGCCTATAAGCCTAACTTAAGCTAAGCGGTGAATATATGGACGCTTGACAAGGTTCCCGATATCACTATATACATTTATTGAGCTATAGGTTTGTGCAAAAATAACAAAAATGTGGAAATTTCGCTCTGGGATTTACTACAAACACTGTGACATGAACTAGTAGAAAAGTTGACTTGGACGATCTTTTAAGATCGTGTATGACTTGTCGTAGGTATAGCACAAATGTCTCTTGGGAATGCACTGTAACCAGATTTTATGATAAATTCAGACATTTCGTATTAAAAAAAATTGCTTACACGTCATTGAAAGTATTGTTTTCTAATTAGATCGTACTAAGCTATATTCTGTTTAATAAACATTTAAATGCATAGGAATTTACCAAACTAACAAATGATTATTTATTTAACAGGCCTAGCATGTAATTTATTAATACTATAGAATGCTTCCTTTTGTGAAAAATTCCTTCATCTGCTTATTGTGTTTAAATTAACATCCTATCGTATAGCCTAGTGATTTCAATATATGCATATTTGGGCGTCAGTCAATTTCTCTAGCCTCGTACTCTACGTAGGAATTTAATTACATGAATGAATATATTCAGACCTTGTACGAAATATCTCTTGACACGCGATACCTTTTCGGGCTGTGCCCCTCAAAACCTCATACTCCTCTCCATAATACCCTCACAGGATGATTAAATCAGCCGCCTCCCAGAAGTTCTTGATCGCCATCACAAACTAGGCCAGACACCGGAACATGATATGAGATCCTAACGCTCGAATCTATTGTTTGAATATGTAATGATCTTCGTCGCCGCTCAAAAGCGTCCGTCCATGTGTGCGGGGAAGGATAAGGGGAAGCGGGGGTGCTGCCAGGGAACGATGTTTGCTGATAAGGAATTATATTAAGGGCTATAAGAGACATGGAGGAGTGAGGAAGGGCATCAGGACGAATGAAAATACCACTTTTACTGATTACGTTCCCGACACCCCCCTCCTTTTCAGGATGTATTTGTTTTTTTGTTTCTGGGGTGCAATAGTAACCTCTCTGTAGGGGTGCTAAATATTGTTTGTGGAGTGCAATAGTAATCTCTCTGTAGGGGTGCAAAATATTGTCTGTGGGGCGCAATAGTAACCTCTCTGTAGGGGTGCAAAATATTGTTTGTGGGGCGTAATAGTAACCTCTCTGTAAGCCTGCAAAATATTGTCTGTGGGGCGCAATAGTAACCTCTATGTGGGGGCTCAGAGTATTGTTCGTGAGGTGCAATAGTAACCTCTCTGTAGGGGTGCAAAATATTGTTTGTGGGGCGTAATAGTAACCTCTGTGCAGGGGTGTAAAATATAGTCTGTGGGGTGTAATAGTAACCCCTATGCAGGGGTGCAGAATATTGTTTGTGGGGCGTAATAGTAACCTCTATGAAGAGGTGCAAAATAGTATTTGGGGCGCAATAGTAGCCTCTGTGCAGGGGTGCAGAATATTGCTTGTGGGGCATAATAAATAGTAACCTCTATGCTGCGGTACAAAATATGTTTTGGGACCTATTATATCCCTGGAACATAGAACGTTGATACAACATTTCCCCGAAAACAATATCCCACAAAATAAAACCACATTGGATATTCTCTGGGGGCTGGAGTTTGTAAAATTCTAATTTAAACATATATTGAATTATACAATTAATTACTAAAAACGTCCAACACAATGGTTGGACTTGTCACTTTCCCAAATTTCCCCAGGGCTGCTTTAATTTTCTCCGAACGGTGTTCGGGCATATTCTGCACGTCTTTGTAAATCCTGTATTGTATTTTCGTGTGATGCTGTGGGAAATGTTATGTAAGCGAGATAATAAACTATAGCACGAGGTTTCAGGACCGGTTAAGGCTCTAAAACTTAGTTAGATATTCTCTGACGTAAGTATATTAATGATCTTGTCTTGACCAAAAATAGATGCTGTTTAACCTAGGTTTTCATTAGTGCTGAACAAGACGTTAAAATTGTCAAGCACCATCAATTTTTTTTAAGGAGAGAAATTATAATTAAAATAACGAATATTTAAATTGTGTTTAAAAGTTCAATATTAAAATCTATATGTGAATAGACTGTACATTTAACGGTTCAATATATATATATATTTATACTTATTTTATTAGTTTTAAAAATAATACAGAAGATAAATTAAAAAAGACTTTTTATATCTAAAAATGTTCTTGCTATTTTTATTTTCTCCCAAACTCCCGCAGCACGCCGGTTGTAAAAACGCTGCATTGGTGGTTTGAGGTTATTTTGGTCTGTGTGTTTTTTAATTTTTTTAATAGTCGCATTACTAGTATATTAACTTAAGTTAATAAATAATTATTATTTGTCAGTACAAAAGTTATTGGCACACATAAATAACATTTAATTGCAAAATGAATGTGTGAAAATTACTTCTGATGGCCACCAGTTTACGGAAATGGATGACTGTGAAAGTAAATTATAATTAAGTAAATAGTAGCGGGGATAACCATTATACCGATCTTGGAGAAACCTCTTACAACTATATATATAGTTGTTAGAGGTTTCTCCAAGATCGGTATAAAGGTTATCACCTCTACTATTTACCGAATTATAACTATATATACAGTTGTAAGAGGTTTCTCCAAGATCGGTATAATGGTTATCCCCGCTATTATTTACCGAATTATAACTATATATAGTTGTAAGAGGTTTCTCCTAGATCGGTATAGTGGTTATCACCGCTACTATTTACCGAATTATAACTATATATAGTTGTAAGAGGTTTCTCCAAGATCGGTATAAAGGTTACCACCGCTACTATTTACCGAATTATAACTATATATAGTTGTAAGAGGTTTCTCCAAGATAGGTATAATGGTTATCACCGTTACTATTTACCGAATTATAACTACAACTATACATTTACAACTATATATATAGTTGTAAGATATGATTTAAAGGGTTCATTTGTTTCAAATCTGATCACTTCATCATTACTATGCTATTAAAAAATCTATCCAAAATCACAAATTCAAAAGTGTAGAGACCTGCCTCGGTGGCCGAATGGTCTTAGGCGTCATTCTTGTGCTAGACTATACTGCCGATTACAGGACGATCGGGGTTCGATTCCCGGTTGGCATATTGAGGGTTGCTTTACAAAGTGGTTTTCCACCCTCCACGAAAATGTGGGTTCACTTCCTCTAAAATTCAACTTTACTCATCCTTGGCCCATTAGCGTAGCTATTAAAGAATGCTTGTAGCCTGAAAAGGTAGTATGATGCAGTGCTAAAAAATGTAGAAACGTTTTCCCCACTCAAAACAGCCATATATTTATTCCTACAGAATATCTAATGTCTGGAGTATTCGTATATTTACATCAATAGGATAGGGATGATACATTTTATAATTATAGAGAAAATTTTCTGGCATATATGTGGAGAGAGGATAAAAAATATAGATTCAGAACATGAAGCCGAGATTCAAACCCCGATATCCTAGTCACCTGCATGCTATACAAAATGAGACTGGTGCCTTTGTCTGTGCGCCCATTAGTAAAGATAACATAGTCATAGTTTAATTTCAGGTACGGTACTAATGAGTTATTCTCGATTGTGACTTCCTAATTATATAAGGTTCCAAACCACATATTTTACTTGATGCATTTCTCCTCAAGCTCCTGGCCGAGATTCGAACACGACTCCCTTAGTAGTAGTACCATATCTATTAAAATACATAACGCCTTGGTGCTCTTGATCGCTGCAGTATTATTCTTCTAACATTTTTACTAATAGTAGAAGCTATTATCAATACCTTTTAAATTAACTCTACAAAGTAGTAAAATATTATTAAATATTGTCGCAAAAAATATGTTCAAATATATTTTCTAATAACATTTAATTGTAAGTGTCTCCATTTATCTTTTTATAACTGATACATTATTTTTGTTTGTTTTTCAGGCAATGTCCGTACGTTGGTAATACTGGACGTGGAAAGCAAGCGTCATTATTGGCTCACGGTGGTGGCCCAAGATCACGGGGTAGTACCTCTGCACTCACGACTTGAAGTAAGTCCATCCCACACTAATATCGGCAACAGTCTGAGATAGGTTAGCTATAACCAAGCCATGAGGGGGGGGGGGTATATAAAAGAGAAAGAAAGAAATAGGGGAAGGGGTTAGAGAAAACTGCTGGTTCCTCACTTTAAAATTCCACTCACATGTAAATTAATATTAATCCCTATATTCTCTAATGATTTCACCTTTTTGTAATATGAGTGATTACAAAATTTGCCACCTGATGGTCCTGTGGCTATGAAAAGTGTAAATAATTTTTTGGTTAAAACTTAGAAACTCTTTATATATCAACTGATTTCATTTCATGTGACCTGGTGGTCTAGGGGTAAGGTGTCGGACTTCTATGCTAGGGGTCAGGGGTTCAATCCTCGGTCACGGCACAGATTTATCTGACTGCCAAATCCTTCCTTCACTTCTGACAAGACGTGTATTAATCACAATTTGTGAATGTGGGGAATGCCAGGCCTCCACCGTGGTTCGGATCCCACTTTAAACTGTAGGTCCTCCATTTCATCTCACAATCACCCTACCATTACACATCAGCGTTAAGTTCATATAACCCGAACGGGTAGTAAGACGGGGTGCTATTGCCAAATTTCATTTAGAGTCCAATTTTCGTAAGGAGGGCCTTCCTTCTCTTAGCTATAAAAGTTAACCAAACATATTTATTCTTATTCATTCGTCAAGTCATATGATCTGAAACTATCACTTTTTTAAAAATGTATCAATTTTGCCAGAAAAAAAGTTTGTATTTTCTAAAATATCTTTCCTACGAGAATTGAACTGTTTGTACGAGCATTTATTGTGTCGCTACTCCCCCCTCTCTTGGGCTTACTTGTCAGGATGGCTAAATGGGATGGGTAGGCGGCAGCAAATAATTTCGGGGTTTGTTTTGATCTTGTTTATTGGAATAGATTAATTACTCTACAGGTGTATAAATGTGATGTTGGTTTTAGAACTGATTGAAGGAGTTTAGGAAAATATACTGGTTATATCAATGTTCATATTCAGAAGTTTCGTGCCCTGACTCATCCTCGGTGCTATAACTCCATCTGGTGTCGAACACCCGACCGCTTGGTGCTGCATGGTTGTTGTCTAAACTAAGACTTCTAAGAGGGGTTGGGACGTTCTCCTCCATACTGAACAGGGACCCAAGCTGTAGGATATTCTTTCCACAGGTTACTGTAACTGGGTACAGTAGCCCCATGGCCTCTTTGGTGTTGACTGACAGCTCACAGATAACGGCTTTGAAAAGTTACCAACAAAAATTATATATCCCTACGCCGAACCATATGATCTGCAAAACATGTGTCTAGCAGCTGTCACTTCCGACAATCAAAATTTAGGTATATACCTAAATGTTGACTATCAGAAGTCATCTGTGAGCTGTCAGTCAGCACCAAAGAAGCCATAGGGCTACTGTAGCTGGGTATTTAAAGCACTTAAAAGTGGCCCCCTAATAACTGGCTTCCTGCTGCGGCCCCCCTTACCTCTCTTAAAAAAAAAAGTTTAAAAACTCGTTATATACCCAAAAAAGAAGGGGGGTTTCCTCTAAGTTATTGGCTTTGCCAATACTCTACGTTATGCTAATTGGGAAAACAATCTATGTTTTTAAAACATGACTTGTAGCGAATACGTGACTGCTGATTCAGGACAGTTGGCAGTGTGAGTTCTTAGACTTACCTCATCTTTGCATGCTCGAGATTGACAAAGTCTGCAAACTATGGAATTATTTACCAAGATTGTTTTCTTAATTTTTAAGAAACTAGGGTTGGCTTTCTTGCCAAAGAAACTGATTCCGATTCTTTTTGTGAGAATCGAACTACCGTAGAACATAACTGACACAACCTCAATATAATAACAAGTAAAATAACAGCTATTTATTTAATTTTTAAATTAACTTTCAAGAGTAAACAAATTGCAAGCTTCTGGTGTACAAGTGCTTAATAAAGCCCTCGTCACTCGTCAGTCCACATCGTTAATAATAATAGAACATATTTGATTGCGATCCCATTAAAATTGTAACATTATTTGCATACTCGTCATTCTTCCATTCGTCAGTAAATAAACAATACCGCCTATCTGTAATTTCAATTATTCGGATTTTACTTTGATATTCTGCATTCATTTGCGAGTGAACCGATATCAACCATACAGCTATAATTACATTGTGGTATTCTCACGCGATCCATAAGGTAACAATCACACGCGATTCTATTTTGTATCAACAAGTGATACTGTAAAAATTGAAGGTATAAATACATACCAAAAGTCACCAGCCTAGTGAATAAAACTGCTGATCTTTAACTAATAATCTCCCCACCAGGAGCACTAGAGTTTTTTAAATTATTTCTTTTAATTCCTACCCATCTATCTCCTCCCGACCAGGAGACAATCTTGCAGTAAAGGGTGCATATAGTATTTTTGTAGCTTCCTAGCCCCCTAAACCTAGTTCTAAGCTATTGTACTAGAGCTCTCTAACAGCGAGATATGGAACCAATTTTTAAATTTCAATTAACCGAATCAACTTTTGGTCATTTGCTAACGTCTTCTTTGATTAAACATCCAACGCCACAATAGTTTGTCGGGTAAAACATTCGCCTCATAATGAAGCGATTGCACTGCATTTTATCACCTTTATTCCAAATTTTAAAATAACTTTATTGGTAGGCTAAACAAAGCCTTGAAGGAGGTAAATGACATTGCATCCAAATTTGCGTCAGTTTGTTTATCAAAGTTAGTATCAACAAATATTGTATTGGTAACTGGTTAATGAACCGTTATTAGCATGGAAGGGGGTTTTATTATACGTAGGAACTTTTCAAAGCAAGCCCGATGAAGGCCTAAGACGTCAAGCTCGCAACAAGCTTGGCCTCTCTTGAAGGGAAGATTGAGATTCGAATCCCCGTTGGGTTTACTAAGATTGTATTTTCCTAAATGGTTTTCCACTCTCCCTCCACACAAATACAGATATACTTGCTATAAATAAACCTCCTTCATCCCTAATATTCTGGCGTAATTGGTGAATATGCATACAATCCAAACGGATAGTAAGAAACGATGCTAAAAAAAAGGTCAGGTTTTGATACGTATGCAAATGCAATCGGTGGGCTTAGAAAGCTCACATTAAATACAAAGCGTGCCTTAGTTCCGCCAACCTTTCGTAGTTGAAGGTTTAAGGTCCCTTTTTGCATACAATTAACGCGGCCTTCTCGCGATCTATTTTGTATGCGTTTTGGGCCATGTTCTGTCCCGTAAGGCTACGATGGTGCTAGACGTCTTCCCTTAGCGCCGCTGCCGCTAAATTGCTCGCATCCCCCTCTTCCCCTCCATCTACCGCACGTTTTGTTTCCCTGGTAATGGAGGAGTCTTGTTGACGTTTATGTGACAGCGTGTTGCTTGCTTCTGCCGCAGCTTGTCTGCCATTAACGGTCGGCCGTGTTTAGAGTCTTGATACCACTCAGTGGACTTCGTCATGTGGTGGGGGGTTTAGGATTTAGGGGGAGATTCCCCGTTATTGTTTTCTCTGGCTCCCACCAGCTCTATTCCATAGGGGCAAAAAAGTCTTAATTTTCTTATTTATAGTTTAAATTTAAATATATATTTAAATATATATATATATTATAGTCTTAATATTCCTATATGTCTTAATTTTTATATATATGAGAAAGAGAGAGAGTAAATACAAATATATATTTTAGGTGGAACTTAAAATAGTATTTTTTTCATATTTTAATTTTAAGAGATAACACTTAGACATTTTTGTAAAATATATTGGTTCATGTTACAATATTGAAACAAATGATGAAGTGATAGCAAATGATATTAAAAATTTGATATATTAAGTTGAAAAACTAGAATATTTAAACGAATTTAGAAGTCTTGAATAAATTGAAAGTACATATTTTTAGAAAACAGAAACACAATGTGAATATACAGTTATACAAAGCGAGATACATAATAAGAGTTTGATAAATAGATTATGTAGATTTTAAAAATGTTAAAATCTAGCTGATGAGTAATTTAATGTGATTACTTTGCTTTATTTTGCAGTCGATAAACATTTTCTGTAAAAATTAATAAAAACTTTTGATTTTGTAAATACATTTAGATTAATTTTATACTCATATTAATCGTGAAAGTTTTTGAATATCTGCCATGAGCATTGTAAAATTTGTCAAGGACTTTTTTTTAAATTTAAAATGTTTCTAATAAAATGCCACTATGCTCATGACAAGCATTCAAACAATTTTAAGATTACTATATAAAATATGTATATATACATATATACACTCCTGATACACCTCTGTTCGTGGAGTTGCAGCCCTGTATGTGAATCAGCATTGATACGTCACTTCAAGAAGTCTAACAGGGGTGTATCAAGTAGGGCTATTGATAATTCCAGCAGAACCCTGGAAGACTTTATCTCGGCAACCATCAAATATAGAACATAAGCTCATGAGAAGTTTTTGAGTCGTTTTGAGCTCTACTACCCCACCCCCAGTTACTTTCCACATAAATCCATACATATAGGCTATGCATTTAAATATATGTATAAGAATATATATCAAGGCCGTCGCCAGGGGGGGTTTGGAGGATTCNTTATGAACAAAATATATATGGCTTTATTTATGGGTCAAACATTATTAAATTTAAGATACAAGTACAAATTAGGGTGCTTTGTTACCATAAAAAGCACTTCAGAGAGATTCTAGAGGTTTTTAATACTAAGAAATTTTCCTAGCCTTTGGTTGTTAGGGAGTAATGTTACTATAAGAAAAACACTTTAGATAGTTTCTAGATATGTTTAATATTTAGAATTTTTCCTAGCCTTCGGTAGTTAGGGAGTATGTTACCATAAAAAAAAAATCTTCAAATAGCTTCTAGAACTGTTTATAATTTAGAAATGTTTCTAACTTCCAGCAATTGGGGGATATGCCCACCAAATTCCCCCCACTGAAATTATTGGCTGGCTACGGCCTTTATATCATAATTAACGTTTTATTTTATTTGACATAATTAACGTGTAATTTTTAAACATGGAGATTACATAGGCTCTCAACTTACAAACTAACATAACATAAAACATACCTGGGCACGGTACACAGTAGGTGCAAGGGTTGTTTAGAAAATACAAGCATATATTGATACAATTTGGCCATAGCTAGTATTATTTGATTATTATCAATAATGACAGCAGGAGATCACATGACTTGACGTGTGAATATAATATGCAAGTAGTTTTAATAACTTCTGGCTGTTCTACCTAGCGTGTTCATACGTTAGAAACAAAACCCTTGCAAATGATAATCGAACCAGCTTTCATCTAAACGCTCTCACAACCCAATCACTTACATCAGGTTGTTAATTTATATTTGTCCTCGTTTTGGAAATGATCGGTTAGGTTTTATATCTGAATTAATTGCTCGATCACCTCAGGGAGACTGCTGGATAGGTCTACCCATCTTTGGGCCGTAAGCTAAGACCAATATATTTTTATCTCTTTCCCTTCCATTTCTTTCTTGCACTCTTCTTATAAAAGCATTGGTGGGATGTGTCAAAGATATGGCTGTGGGGGATGGAAGAGGTAAAAATATTGGTCTAAACTTATGGCTTCTAGGTCTGTATGTAGACTATAGTTGGTTGAGATTAGGATCTCAGGCAATCCTCCATTCTAACTTAACTTCTTGTTACTCTTGTACTGAGAGAAACATTTACCCTACAAGACTATGGATATGATCCTTGATATTCCCGTGGTAATCCGACACCCTACTTAGTTCGGTCGGTAGAGTGTTTGTCTACTGAGCTAAGGGTCCTTGGTTTTATTCCCGTCATAACAGTAAAATTTATCATTGGGGAAACGGTTGGGGACTGGATGCTGTGCCTGTCCTAGTCTTAAGTTAAATTATAAGAAATATGAAATTACGACAGGCCTAGAAAGCTGGCATTGGAAAAATATACGACTTGAATACAAAAAACTCACCCAGGCCACAGGCTGGAAACATTAATGGTTGTAAAGTAAAATGTTCCCGTGGTACAAGAGTATAGGAAGTATAAGTGTAGTCCAATTTCCATAGGGTCTTATTTGAGAGCTAAAAAGAGCGAATAGACCTACTTTCACGTGCTCCTACTTCAAATCATGTGATCTATTACTGTCACCTTATACAGCTATTGCCAATAACTATAAAATAACACTAACAGTATAGTAAAACGTCATCATTGTTACCCGTAAAAAGACATGTTTGTATTTTATAATAGGCTGTTCCTGTGAAAATTGGACTGTAACTCTGAGTTTGGTCCTAGACGCTAATACCGTCATGTTGCGGCGGGTGTGTCCCTACAGGTGTTCGTGGCCGTGGAGAACGAGAATGACAACACGCCCCTGACGGAGGAGCCTGTGTACTACACGTCCATCCCGGAGAACTCATCGTCGGGCAAGGTGGTGGCTCACTTGAGGGCGGACGACCATGATCTGGATCCCGATCAGAGACTCTCGTACCGCATCACAGCGGGCAACCCCGAGAGCTTCTTCTCCATCGACTCTGACACAGGTTAGTGCCTATTTGGATTTATTCGTGGATGTTGAGTCTCTCTTTGAGGTCATTCATTGGTGTCTGAATGACACAAACTGACACCATCGTGTATGGGATATTTTCTCAGGTACCAAACGCATTTTTAGTCACCTAATTGTAGATTCCTGGTGTTACACTCAACGGATTTAAATATATCTAAATACAAAATAAAGTTTATACGTCGAAGGTGTTATCTAAAATTTTAAATTTTTAAGGTATCCCAAGAAGAAACTGCACTTTTAGTAAACAAATAATTTGTAAAACCAAACTGGTCTTTTTATATAAAATTATTTACTTTGAGTAATAATCTTCGCCACTCCAGCAATAGACTACACTGCTGATAACAGGTAGATCATTGCTCGTATCCCACTCGTGTGTATTAAGGGTGTTTTTACAATATGGTTTTCCATCCTCCCTCCACGAAAATGTGGATACACTTCCTATAATCTCAACATTACTCATCCTTAACCCACTAGCGTAGGTAGTACATAGGCGTCCAAACCGAACAAGTAGTAAGTAGTAAGACTCGATGCTTGAAAAAAAATCTTATCAAATTTCACATATCTTCAATATCGATACCGAAATATATATATAACTTAAGTTAGTCGGTGAGTTATGGCCGTCACTAAGACAGATTTCGAAATGTCATATTTAATTTGTTCACGCTTAAAATTTATTTTCTAAGTGAAAAGAAAATTCCATCGAATTTTTTTTTTGCTATCATAAACAACCCTTCGAAGATAGTTTCCAGGCTGTGCTTTTATAGTCACAAATACAAAAATATTATTACTACCCTCAGTTAAATAGGTAAATTCCTTTAACTAAGTATACCTTGATTTTGGTAGTAAATACGTTCTGAACTTTTCACTGTGTTGTTGTGTTATCTGTAGATGTGAATAGGTTTAGCATGCCATTTATATAATATTACATCTACAATCAAAATTCTATAAAGACAATAAAGATTATAGAAAGACAATTAAAACAAGATAATAAGTACTAATCGATTCCAATAAGAAGATATAGGTGGTGACTCACTCTGAATTGATGTTGCCGGGAAACGCCTAAGCGTCGAGGAACATTGCCCCATCGCACTAGTTCGGTGTCGTAAGCATTTTCACGTCAGAACCGAGGGGAGCACGTTGAAGAAAAGAAAGATTATTGTCTCGGTTCGTCACCCCAGTTGACAGAGCTAGATCTCCATCTCCTGTCCATGTTCTATTGCTATATAACAGGTTGCCCGTGGGTCACCTTTTTGTATTCCATTGTATTTATTCACCTGAGAAGGAACTTCTCCATACAACTTCAGCACCGAAGACTACTGGTGGCCACGATGTGTCAGGCGTCGCTCTCACCCCCGCGTCGCAGAGGAAACCTTTCTGAGAATATTGAGTATCATGTCAAAATGTCTGACGTTGCTATCTATGTCCCTCAGACATAGTTTCACGTATTAGGATACTTTGCTTTATTTTCAATGTATTTCAATGTATTTTGTAAGAGTGTCGAACATTATTTTTCTATGTCCATCAAACATGGTTTATGTAGTCAGGATGTCTGACGCTATTTTCTATGTCCATCAGACAAAGTGTATTTTGTTAGAGTGTCTAACATTATTTTTCTATGTCCATCAGACATGGTTTATATAGTCAAGATGTCTGACGCTAATTTCTATGTCCATCAGACATAGTTTCTTTGGCCAGATAGTCCGACAATCATTTCCTTATGCCCATAAGGCATAGTTTAAATACGAGGGCTCTACGCTCTATACATGTATAGAACCAGCTGATTGAGTATACTGAGTCAATGAATTAGATCTCCTTTTATAAGTCTTTAAGACAGCGTTATATTTTTATGACACCCTAAACGGTGAGATCTCGTTGAGAATATTTTTATGGCAACAATCAGATCATCTAACTTTTTCTTGGACCTAGTTAGGTCAGTGACTAGTTGCAGTTACGATTTCAGCCTTGTTTGTGTAGCTATTTACGGTACGCAACCTGTGGGAGCCCTACTAGAGTGAAGTAAAGGCCCGCGAGGATAATGCTTTCTTTCGGCCCCATCAGGCGCCTTATTTATCTTAGTGTTCAAAGATAGTTAGTATTAGCTATTGTATGCCTTAGCTATGGGTAGATGTATACATTTACTATTGATTGATCTGGAAGTACTCATTATACCTTTTTACTGTTTTGCCGAGTCGTGGCAGACGCTTCATCGTTCGAGTAAGAGCGAATATCCCTATTTCTAAAGTTATTAAACTAAACTAAATGTTCTATCTAACCTCCGTTGGTTCCTTGTGGACAAAGTAATTATACCAATTCGTCGTACCTAATGTTTTCTACCTCCATAACGGAGTAAAGTTATAATTAATTAATTCAATTAAAATCTTGTCACTCATATATAATTATATTTCTTTTTATTTACTTTTTAATAAACTTATTTATTTTTGTGATGCTTTTTCCTTCCCTATCCTTCGTCATGTATAACATATTGAAATGTGTAATAGCAATCGTTTCTTTCTCTACTAGTTAGTAAACATATTTGTAAACAATTCATAGGGATAGAAAGGAAAAAATCACTCTCCTCCCTTCATGTATATTAAAATAAGGTGGGTTGCGAAATATTTTGGTTTTAAAATTTTGGTTGTGTTTCTAAAAGGTGTGTGAAACACGGGCCTACGTTCATGTAAAAGTAACTTAAAATATAGATTTTTGACGAAATATTTACATTTTTGCAATACAAATACTTTTTTAATAAAATACTCGAACTTGTATTTGGCGTCGGGAATATTTGATACATTCGATTCACTTCCAATTCGAATCGAAAAGCTAATTTTGCACACCTCTATTTGATGGTCGTTTTACGTTTTATTCTCGCAAGCCCTTTCTCAGTGGTTATTTTAAAAGCCAAAATACAAAAGGAAGGTAGACGAACTAAACGCAAGGAAGTAAAACCTTTTCACTTGTTTAATAAATCAAGTGTGTGTTGTAAGCTGCTTTTAGAGATAAGAGCCCTGTGTCGGTGTTCGCCTTCGCTTGTAGACAAACCTCTGTACACCACTGCCAAGCGTGATGGCTGTGTACTAGAATGTAGGGGGATTCAGTACAGTCTGTTCCCCTGCGTTCAGCCGTTGGATTCCCCAGTAACGGCGATCAACGAGATGAACTATTATGATCTAAGGCGGAGAGAGATTCCCAAACTTGTGCAATTTGTGCCTCAATTTTTATTTAATATATTTCGTGATCAGCCCTTTATTTTTTTTAATGTAAAAATTTAATATATCAGCTGCATTAATAAACGATTTCAAAATAAAATTGGTTCCTACTTTCCTGAAATTATTCATTCTTTTATATATTTAGGCACATCTAGTTAGAGACGAAGAGTATAAAATATCAACTGGAGTGTGCTTAGGGATTTACATCTGTGGGTACCAAAATTGGGTTGATATTCGTCAACTTGATTGACTACAAACTATTAAGTTAGTAAGTGGCGACACAATACTGTGGACCCTCCAATAAAAGTTAAAGTTATTAATAATTACTATAAAGGTTAATATGTGTATGAATAAATTTGTTGGTCTTATTCATTGGAGGCCAGCCTACCACTAGACCAATGAGGTTAACTCCTAAGAATCTTTCAGAAGCTGCGAGCTCATTACACATCTTTTCTTATTTGTATAAAATAATTGTTAAACAGCCATAATTAAAACTAAATCTACTTTATAGAAGCCCTACCTCCCACCCCCACGTTTGGTAACCACCGATCTAAGTGAACCTGAGTTTTTATTAAATTGCTTAAGAGTGAATTTAATGGTCTCGAACCACTACTTCTTATATCACAGTCAGACGGGCTAATTTCTCGCTAGATTATGCCAATTATTGCAGCATATAGTAAAGTAAATAATATTTCACATCCTATAAGAATATTCATCTGCATGGCTATAGCAAAAGGGAATAATTTGAAGGCATGATATATTTTATTTTTAAATACAAATAATATATTTGAATTTGAGAAACTTAAAAAATTCCTTAATAGATAGGACTACCTATATTATAAAGTACAGCTAAATTTTCAATTATATTATCATGCCTGACGCCTTAGCTGCTTTGGTAGCGCGTCTGCCTATCAAACTAAGGATTCTAGACTCCCGCCGAAATAAATATATTTTGGTGTTATTGGCGTTTATACTTTAAAAATAATGAATTAACTCTTAAAAACTGTATACTTTGTCTCTTTTTTTGAGCTAACTTAGTTTAAGTCTTATGCTCATATAAGCAGTTTATTCATAAAGTGCATGTTCAATGCTCCAACAAAATTAATGTCCTAGTCATCGAACAAAATTCTGCTTGATTAGTATTTTCAAATAGTAACAATATTGTATTAGAATTTTACAAGGTGTATAGTAAAATAAACAACACTTTAACATTTTGTCATTACAACAACAGAAGCAGTTTGATTATATTTAATAATGATACCACACAGCAACACGTTGCTATTAGGTCAATACTAAAGAAGTTAAGAATAACATGTCAAAGCATTAGGTTAGTAATACTGTTTAAAATAAGGGTGGCTCACTTTCTCCACACTATTGTGAATGCATTTACTTGAATTTATCCTTATGACATTTACCCCAATAGGATAAGTTGCTATTAACCTTAAGATCATACTAATTAAAAAATTGACATGAAACTATCCTTCATTCCAAAATTAGGCGTCATTTAATCTGTAAAGTGGGGAAGTATTCGTCTTAGTTAGGTAACATTATTTAGTTATTTACTAATATTAATAAAAATGCAAGAAAAAAGTATATTTGTAGATCCAAGCCTTTATTTATTAATTATTATTTTATACTACGTATAATATTTATAATTACTCTATAAATAGAGCTATTTATTACCATTATAATTTCTGTAGAAGGATGCAATGTTTGTTATGTTTGTAAGGGTGCAATAAATAGGTTTGAAAATACATGCATTTTAATTGTGATATTAAGGTAATTAGTATTGAGGTTGAATTTAGATTAAATGAACCCGTATTAGCGTAGAGAGGGGGAGGGGGGAGGATTCATTACACCCGGCTTGAATTCGAACCCCCGACTTCCACGTCACCTGCAAACCAGACTAGAATGAGCCCTACATTCCAATACTTGTGCCCGTCAATGCGGGTAAATTACAATTAATATAGAGGTTTCAATCTTAATCACTGCCTCATCAGTTCTTGACGCAGGCAGTTGAGAATATAATTATTAGCTCGTAGTATAATCAGCAGATTTTAATTGCTCTTAATTAATACCTGCTAGAAGGTTTTATCTAGATAATAACTAAACTATGAGTGAAGAATGACCCTGAACTTTAGAGGAATCCTGAATAGCTCAGTGGTAAAGCTTTGGTGCGCTATGTCAAAGTTCCTTTGTTAGATACCCGTGTCCAGGCATCGTTTTTCAACAAATTTAAATTAAATGAATTGTGGTCTCCGCCATACAGACATCCCCTTAATTAGATATGATTTACACCTTGTGTGTTGTTATTTATATTAGCATGATGTGAATTAACTATGTATCTCGATACATATGTTTGTAACCTTGACCGGTGCTTTAAGTTTCTCCTTGGCGCATTGCAGGTAAGAGAGAGGTCGTGTGAGTGGTCCATTTAACAAGGCCTTCCTCCTCCACAGCTCTCAGCTGACGGTAGAGTAAAGTATAACCGCCGCAAACCTATATTTGTTGACGCCATGCAAAGGGGGTGGGCGGCTGGGATGTAGTGGGGGACTGTGTTGTGTTTACCATCGTGCCGTGCCGTGTTTTATGGTCGAAAATTATGGCCGCCAGCCTGTTATATGATGGCCCCCTGTAAAACTGTAATGGTATTACTATAGGTTTTAACTTGCCCCCCCCCCCCCCCTTCTCCCCCCCTTTCTTTTATCCCCCTCCCCCCCGCTTTCAGACCCCCCCTTTACCCCCCCCCCGNTGTCATAAAAATTCCACTAATACATTTGAAATAAAACTATTGGTTTTCTTATGTAGAATATCCTGGTACGTGTGAATGTGATGTTTTTGCTACACTATGATTTATGGGAATAAACTTTTTTTACAACTATAAAACTACTAATAAATTTCTCATAAATGATGTTTGCTCAAGTCATGTGATCTGCAACTGTTAATGCCTATGAAATAATACTATTAATAAAGCAAAATTTTATAAATTCTTTTGACAAAAAAAGTTTGTTTGGTCTAAATGTTCCTAGATATTAAAATCCTACTTTACCTTGCGTTATCTTTGAACTATTTTTTCCCCTCTTAACCCTATCATGCTAACTTTCCTTTGACGACGTGTAATCACTGTGTTGCTACAGCCATTTTTTTTCATGGGAAGGGCTCCTTTTAAAACCAACTACTTATTTGGGAGCCAAAAATTGATAATATTTTGTTATTTTATAAGTGTTATAATGACCGAGCTAAGTGAGGTCTTGTTTTAACTTGACCATTTGGTATTTCGTCTGAATTTTTTCATGATTACTGCAAAACAAATGGATCAATTTTAAAGGGATTTGGTAGGAATATGATTTGAACCTATTCTGAACGCGTTATATATATAT
>CABEEJ010000799.1:0-20728 GCA_901482245.1 Timema douglasi
GTGTTCGAACGAGTGGTGCAGTACTGTGAGACGTTCAATGACCTGATACCCCTTTCTTTCGTCCTGGGGTTCTACGTGTCTATCGTGATGACTCGCTGGTGGAATCAGTACGTCAGTATTCCGTGGCCCGACCCCATCGCAGTCTTCGTGAGCTCCAACATCCACGGACAGGTGAGCATAACTGACAGGATATTTCAGAGGTGCTAACTGGAACTACATTGTCGTGAGATATCCTAAGAGGAGAGGGCAAGAAGTTTGTTAAAAATGTTGTATTTTATTCTCTCTCGACTCTTCATAGACAAAAGTAATATCGACGTTTACCGAACCCCTGAAACGGAAAAAAAGTGGTTTTTGGGCTGCTGTCCTGTCTCTCTTTATCTCTGACTAGGGCCGAAAACCTTTTACTGATCTGGCTAAGACTTGGTATCTAGTTTGTTTTTTTAAACATGATTGGAATTGCAAGTGCTATGAATTATATAGGGCAGTATCACATTGTCTCATATATTTTATAAAAGTTCTTTGATAAAATAAATATGATGTAAATTTGACAATACATCAAAGATATTTTATAAACAAAATTTACCTTATTGAACATGCTCTAGATAGTCTAAGGTGTCACTCTCGCAATATACTAAACTACCGATGACAGGGAGACCACGGTTCGAATCCCTTTCGGGTGTACTAAGGGTAGTTTCCCTAAATGGTTTTTCTGCTCTCCTTCCACAAAAATGTGGGTACACTTCCAAAAAGAAGCCACAAACTACACACTTAGGCCAGAGCATAAGTGTGTGTTTTTATTTTAATCAATAAAGCATCTTTGGTGAACAAATTTTTATATAGTTTCATTCATAAATAATTTATTGTCGTCCGTTTTTGTAATCACATTTATTTATTATACAAACGTTGAAGAAATTGCGATGTAATGCAATAACACACATTCTATTATCAAAAGTGGTGTCAACTCTTTATCATATATTTTATAAAATTAATATTTTTGTTTATTAATAATACTTTTGGAGCTGGGGGAAGATTGAACCCTCCACCCTCTATCCCCCTGCTTCCCACCAATAATAAAAAAATTGTCCTGTTCTCTACTCAATACTCTTATTTTAATAACAAATTTAAAAGTAAAACATTTCTAGAAACTTTCTGAAGTGCTTTTTATGGTAACAACAGCCCTCAAATTTGTATTTGTACCTTAATTTTGATATTGTTTGAACCATAAATAAAGCCATATATATTTTGTTCATAAAATGTTTGGGGGGTAGGGGGTTTGAACCCCCAAAACCACCCCCACTCCAAGACTATGGCCTTGAATCTTATAATGAAAGTATTATAACAGAGAAGGTTTAGTTATTATTTCTATTGCAACTTAAGAAGTGATGTAGCCACGTTAACCTTTTTTGTCCACCACATTTTCTAAGATTCTAACTCAGATTTAGGATTTGTATGTAAAATAAATATTCCTCATTAAAACTTTTAAAATAGTGGGTTAGGTCCTTCTTTGCTTGTGACTATACTGTCTGTAACTCAGGGTGACGAGAGTAGAGGGAAATACAGAAATGTCAGAGAATTGAAAATTAGGGAAATGTCGAGCAATTCTGTAATCAATCAGGTAAAATGGTATAACTGGCTGTCCAGGGAAAAGAAACGTTTTATTGCATATTATTAAAACACCTTTTTTTTTGTTCATTTCAAAAGTGATTATTTTTTTATCAAATTAAGCATTTTGATTTTTCTTATATGGGTTTTTAGTCAGGGAAATTTGTATTTTGAGATCAGGGAATTTTGCTTTGTTACATTTTGTGGCCACCCTGTTATCGAAACGTACCTTTGTTCCTAACAATACTGTTCTACCGCAACAAAGTCCTCCTCTCAGGACGAGCGCGGCCGCGTGATGCGCCGTACCATCATGCGCTACGTCTGCCTGTGCCTCTCCATGGTGTTCACCATGAACAGTCCCCGGGTCAAGAAGAGGTTCCCCACCATCGACCACTTCGTGGAGGCGGGCCTGCTCACGGACAACGAGAAGTCCATCATGAGCGACCTGAACAACAAGTTCCCGCGACACTCCAAGCACTGGCTGCCCATCGTCTGGGCGGCGAGTATCGTCACCAGGGCCCGCAAGGAGGGGAGGATACGAGACGACTTCGCCGTCAAGACCATCATCGACGAGCTGAACAAGTTCCGGGGGCAGTGCGGGTTGCTGTTGAGCTACGACAACATCAGCGTGCCCCTCGTCTACACGCAGGTAGACGCAAGTCACGTGTTTCCTCGACAGTCGGTAGAAACTAGGGGTGGATCCTAGAGTCCTTAAGGATATAATAATATTTAGCACCGCGTCTTACTACCCGTTCGGGTTATACGCTTTAAGTACTAATTACTCTAATGGATTAGGAATTGGAGGAGGTTGAAGTAAAGGAAGTGAACCCGCATTTGCGTGGAGGGAGAGTTGAAAACCATTTAGGAAACCACCCCCCACACCCCCCAGTTCACCCGACCGAGATTCTAACCTTGATTTCCCCCGTCCTCGGCAGTCGAGCTCAACACGACAAGCGCGTTAGCCAACTACGCCACAGAGGCGGGTCGGAGTCCTTAGGAATATTCAAGATTTAAGAATTCAAATAGATTTTCAAAAATTTGAATCTAAATTTTTTATATAGCTATTATGATGCTTACTAGCAATTTAGCCCAATATACAGTCCAATTTTAGAAATTATAAACTTTTTTTTGTGGTCAACATCATTAACAGTGGCTGAATGATCTAAGGTGTCACCCTTGTGTTAGACCGGCCCGGTGATTACAGGGAGAAAGAAGTTTGAATCTCTGTCGGGTCTACAGAGGGTGGTTTTTCCTAAATGGTTTCCCATTCTCCTTCCACTCAAATTCGGGTACACATCATCTAAAATGCTAGCTTCCTCATCCCTACCCATTTAGAGTAGTTATAATATATGTGTCTAAGCTGAACAGGTAGTAAGACGTGGTAAAAAACCCTATTTATATTTTATTAGTGTTATTTTATAAGTATTGAAAATATCTATCAAAAAAAGATAAAGCTGAATACCACATGGCATGCTGTATGAATATATAAAAGTAGATCTAGTAATTTTTTTTCTAGCTGTCTGGTAAGATTTTTCTTATGAAAATTTGACTGTAATAATAGAACAAACCTAACAACCATACCTTAGAAAATTAATTTACCGCCTAATTGAATTTTAGTTTGGATTATTAATTATATTATTATGTTATAATTTAGCTACAATTTCTATTTTGTACAGCCCCCTTCAACACGTCAACTATATTTTACAGCACCCTTGGCACAAAATGTCTTTGTCTATTATCAGTTGAGGAAATTAATATTGATAATATGCTTGAAATAAAAAATGATCTCTTGAGATTAAAATGTACTTTAGGAATACTTACAACTCAGAATATCTACCAACAAAAATAATATTTATCATTAATTAATTTAAGAGATTGATTTTTTTACTGGGTGACCTGACATTCTAGGGGTAAGGTGTCAGACTTATGTGCTGGGAGGGCAGGGTTCAATCCTCGGTCCCGGCACAGATTTATCTGATTACCAAACCCTTCCTTTACCTCTGACAAGACGTGTATTAATCACAACTTGTGAATGTGTGGAATGCCAGGCCTCCACCGTGGTTCGGATCCCACGTTAAACTGTAGGCCCTCCATTTCATCTCACAATCACCCTACCATTACACATAATTGTAAGTGCATATAAACCGAACGGGTAGTAAGACGCGGTGCTAATAATAATAATAATTTATTTACTGCAGGAATTTCAGCAATAATGAGTTATTTTTCTTTCAGGTGGTTACTTTGGCCTGCTATTCCTACTTCATAACCTGCGTAATGGGGCGCCAATGGCTGGATATAAACGACGAGAACCACGTGTTGCACAAACATAACAACGTTGTTGACCTATACTTTCCCATCTTTACAACGCTGCAGGTAAGTCTATGCCCTCTTACAATGCTGCAGGTAAGGTTATGTCCTCTTTACAACACTGCAGATGAAGTTATGTCTTCTTTACAATGCTGCAGATAAGGTTCTGCCCTCTTTACAACGTTCCAGGTAAGGTTATGCCCCCTTTACAACATTGCAGATAAGGTTATGCCTTCTTTACAACGTTGCAGATAAGGTTCTGCCCTCTTTACAACGTTCCAGGTAAGGTTATGCCCCCTTTACAACATTGCAGATAAGGTTATGCCCTCTTTACAACGTAACAGGTAAGGTTATGCCCCCTCTACAAACATTGCAGATAAGGTTATGCCCCCTTTACAACATTGCAGATAAGGTTATGCCCTCTTTACAACGTAACAGGTAAGGTTATGCCCCCTTTACAACATTGCAGATAAGGTTATGCCCTCTTTACAACGTAACAGGTAAGGTTATGCCCCCTCTACAACATTGCAGATAAGGTTATGCCCTCTTTACAACGTTGCAGATAAGGTTCTGCCCTCTTTACAACGTTCCAGGTAAGGTTATGCCCTATTTACAACGCTGCAGGTAAGGTTCTTCCCTCTTTACAATGCTGCAGGAAAGGTTCTGTCCTCTTTACAACGTTGCAGGTAAGGTTGGAGTCACAATAGATAAATTATAAGTTGACAAAATGAAAGAAGTACATAAGAAACGAATCAACACTAACTTATGAAACATTTCATAATATGTTGTGTGCGGTGTAGGAGCTACTTACGCTGTTGAAGATGACCGTATTATTTCTAATAGTTTATTATTGCTGTAAAGAAAGTTATTATTTCAATCAAGCAAAATATAGTTTTAGTTTAAATTTGGTTTGTATTTGATGTTATATATTTCTAATATTCTATACTTATTTTAATAAAATTAAAATAATAGTTTTAAACTTGATTTATATTCATTATAATATTTTAATTATTCTTCATTAGAGGACAACGCTATCAACATTAATGGTTGGCTGTACTTGTCATATCAAGTACCAAGTATGCCTTAGACTGTTTGACCACTGCAGCAGGTGGCTTTTCATGCTGACTCTTGTTCCTTTCCTCCCCTAACCTCTTGTCTCCCTCTCAAGGAATATTATAACCGGTACCGGTACCTCTGGATTCTTCATGATACCCACACCAGAGATTACACAGTCTAGGGGATCAGTCTCACAATAAATGGTATTGTTGGTGGCGAGAGAGGCTGAGGCCAAATGCACTGATATGGGGTTTTAAAATTGTCACTAACGCGGGTGCACTTCCTCTAACCTACCTTTATAAATAACCATTGATGTAAAACAAAGTAATTAAAAATAATAATTCATGATCAACTTATACTACCCCTACTCATGACAATTTCTAGCTCTGAAAGAACCATGTTGTTGTTATTATTATTATTATTATTATTATTATTATTATTATTATTAGCACCGCGTCTTACTACCCGTTCGGGTTATACGCACTTACAGATGTCTTGTCAGAGGTGAAGGAAGGGTTTGGTAATCAGATAAATCTGTGCCGGGACCGAGGATTGAACCCCGGACCCCCAGGTCAGAAGTCTTGACACCTTACCCCTAGACCGCCAGGTCACCTAAGAACCATGTTGAGAAACAATATAAATCAAGACTGTTTCCGTGAATCAAAGTGAATCTTAACGGGGGCCGACACGTGATTTGATTGCAGTTCTTTTTCTACATGGGGTGGCTCAAAGTTGCGGAAAGTCTGATCAACCCGTTCGGGGAAGATGACGATGATTTCGAAGTGAACTGGCTGGTCGACAGAAACTTGCAGGTAAACATTTTAAGACTAAATCAAACAAGACCCTATTTGCTTACCTTGAAAGGTATAATTTTTACCTTGATGGATTACGTTATGACCCCACAGCATAAAAAAAAAACTTTAGGGATGGGACCCTTGAATCCTTAAGGATGCTGGATATTTGAAGATTTGAGAAACTATCAGATTTAATACTCAAATATTTCATTTTTTCCCTTCAAATTTTGAATTATAATTTGCTCTATGGCTATAATACACCTTATTGGTGATTCAGGCTCTATATAATTATAGAACGACCTTAACAACCAGACCCCAGACCATTAATTTAACACTTAACTGAAAGTATGAATGTTATAACGAGAGGATTATAGCAAAAAATACATTTAATTATTATTTATATTTCCTATCATTCCATTATATTTATATTTCTGCTTATGTTAATAATTTTCCCCACAATTTGGATTCTTAAAATAATAGATTCAATCCCCTATATCTTAATTTTCTTTTTGTAATGAAAAGTTACTAAGTTAAGTTATTTTTAATTAAAATGGTGGCAATATTCCTTTTTTTTTATTGCGGACCTCTCAGTATTTTAAAATGTCAACATAGTTCTTAAGGTCAAATGAGCTTGACACACCTGCCTTAGCCCATAGATGCAAATAATCTGTTAATGACCTCTGTATTAAGCATGACAGTCTAACAAGTGTATAAATTGGTAGGACGAATTATCTGGTCGCAGGTGTCGTACCTTATCGTCGACGAGATGCACCACGAACACCCCGAGCTGATCAAGGACCAGTACTGGGACGAAGTGTTCCCGGCAGAGTTGCCCTACACGGTTGCGGCCGAGCAGTACCGGGAGCAGCACCCCAAGCCTTCCACCGCCAACATCGAGGTCACAAAAGCAGATGCGGAATATTTCGCCCCTTCCTCCGTTAAAGTTAACGACGGGGGCGATGCGGCTGTAAGTAGTACCAAGGAAATCCGCTCAAATCTAAATGTTTGCACCTTAGGTGAACATTCTCAAACATTCAAAACAACAATAATGGGCTGGTTCCAAAATTGTACCAGTTTTGGTTCCGATTATATTATTTTGGTTCCAGATTCCACTCAATTACACAAACTAATCTAAATCCATTTGTTCCCCTCCACCTTTACAAAAGTAATTAAGACTTCTAAATACAGGGATCTAAAATATTTGTTAATACAATCAATTGGTAAAAAAAAAAGAGTTAATAGTGAAAGGTTTTGTTTCAAGAAAAATTCACCTGGATGTTAAATTAAATTATTAAACTAATACAACAATAAAAATGAGACAATTGTATTCAAGCCACCCCCCCCAAAAGAGGCCTACATGTGCAAACCAATTTCATATTTGGCTAAAATTGAAAAGAGTATACAGAATATACCTGAAATGGATAATAACATTGCGAACATACAGGAAAATTATCTGTCTGACTGAACTTTCGTATTTCACAACAAACATCACCCTCGATGCTATGAATTGAAATTAACACTTATGATAGCTTATTTATTTTTTATTTCTTATTTTATTTACATTATATATTATATACAATAAACCATAATACATTGAAATATTATATTAAAAGTATTATATAGAACATTTGATGCTAAGTACATGGCTTTAATGCGTTAAAATTGCTACTAACAGATAATTGTACACGTCGTAAATTCTCAGGAATAAAAAATATACCTAAAGAACCAAAAATTTAACCAAAATAATTTTGGAACAGAACTTGTTTATGAACTGAGGGCTGCCTGTATATTAAAAAAAAAAAGATATGAAGTATCTTTCATATGAAATTGTTCCAGTACGACGACAACCAGAGTGGCATTCACTTCACGGCAGGCCCCAAGCGCAGCATGAGTCGTGTCAGCACTCGCGAGCGCATCACCTCGGCGGGCTCCCAATCCAGTATCAACACGGGCAGTATGGCCAACTCGTTGCATCGCGTGGGCTCGGTGACCTCTGTCCTGAGAAGGCTCTTTTCTAGGGACGGCCAACCGAGCGGCAGTGTTACCACCATACCCACAGCAGCGGTGGACGGTTTGCCTGGAGAGGGGGAAGTCAGGAGGACAGGTAATTTACCATTAGGTTTTACACGTGTCTGAAAATTAAATGGAAAGCTTTACAATTTCTTAATTATATATTATACAAATATGGTAAAAATATAGTTGTTTTCATTTAAAATCAAACAAATTGTTGACGCTACAATATAAAGCGAGCACAGGGTGGTTATGCTACTCTACCTGCCAGGCATGGTACTAGGAATATACAAGGTAGGTACCTGATCTTCTCCAAGGTCAGCCAAGGGAAAGGATGACATCAGTCGAGTTCGCTGACCAGTAAACATACCGGCTCATGGCTTTAAAAGAAACAAATTTACCTTAGATAGACTTACAACTGCAAGAATTTTAAAATTATTCAATGAGCGGTTTGACATATTCAAATCATCTGTTTCTGTCGATCCAAAAAAATATGTAGATTGGAAAAAAACAAGCAAGATAGTGTATTTCGGGAAATAACCTAATTCATGCGATGAATGTTGTCTGTACAAAGCTAAATTGAGATTTACAACAAACTTAGTAGAAACTTTAGAAGGGGAGGGTTCTGAACCACCCTTTATCCCCTACTTAGACCATAAATAATATTAATAAAAGACTTAATAATTTTAAGTAGAGCTAAACTGTAGAGCGCATGATATAGGTTTTTACGCTGGCCAGCATTACGACTTGATATTCGAAAGGTATACAACTATGCTCATTAGACTTTCCCCTAAAACTCCCAATTTAAAAAAAATAAATCTTTTATCCACTGTACATAGACAAACAAAATTTTAACTAATACTGCCTTACTGTTTAAAGCCCATCCGACACCTCGTCAATGGTGAAATATGGGTTTACCCTCTCACAATGATAAATTAACTACCGAGGACTGGATGTTGTGCTTGTCTTAGGTCTTAAGTTAGATTATAAGCCATATAAAGCTGCGACAGACCTAGCCAGCCGGTAGTGGAAAATAAATGGCTCAGATAAAAAACTGACTCATGCCATGGGTTGGAAACAGTAATGTATGTAAAAAAAAATGCAATGTTTAAAGCCTGTCAAAATAAAGTTAGAAGAAAATAATTTTAATTAGTAGCCATCATTCTATTGTTTAAGTACAACAGTCGTTGTAAGGCTCTTAATACGATAATGTTTGATATATCTGGAATCACACTTAGATAGACTTCAGAAACCCCACACCCAATTTCACAAAAAGTAACTTCCATCTTACGGGGATTTGAACTGACAAAGCTACCAGGACTGGTTGATCAACACATCGAGGCAGTCTGTCATTGATGATGATAGTCATCATCATCATCATCATCATCATCATCATCATCAACTGTTTCCAGCCTGTGGTTGGGTCTGTTTAGTAAAATACCTCCATCTCCCTCTGTCCTGCCCCTTTAAAAACGTGGCAGTGAAGTGCAATACATGTTGCTTACCTAGCGGGTACCGATTCTCCTACTCAATCCTCATTTCACCGTCAAGTGGTGTACCCCAGGGGCTTAAGAAACCTGGTGGAGGTTGGGTTGAACCCCAGTGGAAACCAGATCATGTATAGGAGATTAGTCAGGGCCAAAACCAACAATCTTGGAACAGGGTCTGGCCAGTTGTCCCCCGGCTGGGTGGGCTGGGAGAGGGTTAGTGATTAGGAGCTAAGTCGTCATAAGCACTAATAGCCTCGGTTAGGAAAGGTCACCACCAAAAGGAGGTCTAACTGAAGACCTGTAAGCGACAGCCTCCGCTACTCAGGTGTAAGCCACGGCAGGCTTAGTAAGCTAGTGGCCGAAAGAAGATAAGAACTCGAGAAAACATTGTAAAATGCCGGATTGGAAACTTAATGGTAACTGAATAAATCATGCATTGCTCCAAACAATACAATAATTCACGTGATTGATTAAATCGATAATACTTAATTTAAATAGAGAAACGTATTAGTTCCTGGTACAAGTATCACACGAAGTGGTGCGGCCGGTCAGCAGAGCACTCGGTTTTGACGTCATTCGCGGTAGCCCCCTGAATCAGTCGCTAACTCGCACCTATCTTGTTACCTTGTACATTCATAATTACCATGCCTGGCAGGAAAAAGAAAGGCCTTACCATATTCTTTTTTCACAAACTGAGTCTTTAAAATGTGTTTGAAAACAAAAAACAAAAAAAAAAATCTGTTTGTGAGTAAAATATGAAAGTTAATTTTTTTTATCTGTCTACCTATTTTACATTAAAGTTAAGACTAGAAATGGGTAAAATCCTTATATTTAAAAAAATATACAATTTTTAGTTAAAGTGAAAATATTTAAAATTGAATTTTAATTTCTCATAAAAAGAGTCAATGCCACTAACCAAATATTTTTGTTGGTCATGTGAAATGTCCATTATGTAATAAAAAACAAAGAACACTTTTTGGTGAAAATTATTATATAAATACAATTTAGTTTTTTTTTCTTTTACACAAGCCTATATAATTCCTTTTACTATTAAATCAAAAGTTGAAATTTCAAGTCAAGCTCTTATTAATTATGCTATAGATTTATTTTGATGAATTTTGCAAATCTGGAATCTCTTGAAGGATTTGGGGATTCAAGGGTCATATCTCTTAACTAAGAACTAAACTAATGTTCACTTACTTTGTTTAGGTCCCGGTAAAATCCCTGTCAGCAACAGTTCCGCCAGCCTCCACTCCAAGTTTATCGGTGGAGGCAGTATGAGGATCGCTGACCAAGTGATTGAAGAAGTGGATGAGCAGTCGACAGTGACCTCCGTCCGACCTCCCGACCTGCACCCTAATGTTCGGAACATCTTCCCTACCCAGACGGGCCCCCCTCCCCCATCAGCGCCTGTAGCCGTCCCCTCCAGCTCCCTCAAGCCCATGCATTTCACAAACCTCCCCTTGTCCTCGTCAGCCCCCGCATCGGCTGCAATACCCCCAGCCACGTCTCCGGCACTGTCCAGCGTCACCTACACCGAGATCATGTCAGTGAAGAGCGCCCCCGGGTTCGGAGGGGACAACCCCTCCCTCACCGGCGCAGAGAGTAAGGTCGGTTCGCAAGGCGACGAGAGTAGCATCACCATCGGGGCCCAAGGCGACGACAACGTGAGCATCGGAGGCTCGAGCACCGCCAGTTCCGATGACGAGTTCACGAGGTTAAAGGCTGTGAGGGACAAGGAGAGGCGAGAGAGGTTCATGAGAAAGTTGGCGAGATCGATCAGCGCGCAGCAGGCGGACATGAACTACGCAGGCTCGGAGAGCGACCAGTTGCTGATTGACTTTCCCGTCCACCAGAGGACCAGTCTCCTCCCAGGTTCAGGGCGGTCCAGTGTTTCTTACACAGATGCAAACTTATGATCTCACGAGATGCTATACTCTTATAACATAAACAGATTATAGCATGGGATCGAAAACTGACTTAAACGATTAGGAAAAAAGTACCTACTCTTTATTCACAACTTGTGTTAATCTTCTGTTAACTTTAATGCTCAAGAAACATTTCTAGTTTGTGATAACCCTTTTAATAGTGGCCAAGAGCATTTAAAGTTTTTGATATTGGCATCCCAGGAAACTGGATCGCTGAGCATTGATCGGTGTTTAACGAGAACTACATTTCATGTCTGTACGTTGTATTTAGTGCAGGTGGGCCTACAATTATTTTTTTTAGCACCGTGTCTTACTACCCGTTCAGGTTATACCTACAGTTTCTTTGCTCATGTATGTACATGTGTTATCGCGTCTCTCGAACTTCACCATATAACAACATGTGCCCGTTATTATTATTTATATCAATACTTTTATTTCATGTCAAATGTTTTACTTCTGAATTTTGAAGGATTATTGGTTCAAAAAAGGGAATCACTCTTACTCTTAAATAATTTATCCTAAGATACGTTTTATTTATGTTTTTGTGTGGTACAAAAAACTGGTATGACTAAAAACTCTGTTCGTAGTACAGGATGGCCAATATAAAGCACACTGATATCAAATAATATTGCACATGTTTGCTATTGAATGTGTGTTTCTGGTGCGATGAATAGTCACACAATCTCATCATCATCTTAATCATCTGTTTCCCAGCCTGTAGCCGGGACAGTTTAGTAAAATGCCTCCTTCTCAAGTCTTACCTTCCTCCATTAGTCCTCACGCTCTCCTTTATTCCCCTTTCACTTGCATACTTGCTGTTACCTGCTCCTGCAATTATTTTTTTTCTGCATACTTCATCTCCATCATTCTAATTGAGACTCTTTCCTTTTCCATCCCAATTACATGACCGTACCATCTTTGTGGGTTTTAGTGTTAATGAAATAATACCTGTTAGCAAAGGTTAATGTCGAGTACACAAAACTAACGTCCGAGACGAACATAGAATCTACAAATACACTTAGTGGGATAATTAACACAAAAAGAAGGTTAGCGTGAGCACAAAACGACGCGGTCGGTTTGGTGACGGAAAAAGAACAACTGTTTAAGTTAAAGCTATGTGATTGGCTAACTCTTGATGCTCGCGCTACTGCAGCGCCTTTCGTGAGTGGTGCATTGGTTGGATTGTGCATCTTAGTCAGTGTCTCCAACAATACCTATCATAGAACGTTATTTCTGTTAATTCAGAAAAGGGAGATGCATTAGACTATCCATTAATCATGTCATAGAGGTGTTTCTAGCCGGTTTTAATATAAAAAAAACACCAACAAAAATACTAGCAAAAATATATCAATACTGATATTTAAGTTTCACCGAGGGGAAATTGTTCTATGTCTGCATGCGGACCATTCTTGAAGGAAAAGGAGGGACAGTAACTACGAACATGCGGGTATTATCTTTGACAGGATTGGCTCAAGAATAAAACATATCACACACTTCTGTTTGACGCATCATTCAATCACAGGGCAGATTTCCATTTGACTAATCGTGTAGAACCTCGCTAAATGAACAGAGGAAGATCAATTCTTCTCTTCACCGACTGAAGGAGAACATGTGACATGTGTATGTGCAGTATCTTCGACACTGTGTGTGTGGGTGTGTATATGTATATACACACACAGAGGACATGCAGAACACATTCTCATCAGGCAGTTTGGTATCCGTGATTATTTCTCTCAGCCAATAGATCTAGGTTATATTTTACTTTGGCCATCCTGTACATAGGCATGTGCACAGGGGGGACCAGGTGGTGAGTCCCTGAGTAAATCTCTAAAGAGGCCCTATGGGCCCTTTAACTTGGGGTATGACATTTACTTGAAATACAGTATAAATATGAAGACTGTAACAGAAATAAATAAGAAGATGGAATGATCTTATGTTTGTAGGAATACAGTCTTCACTGACATATTTCACTTAGTTGACAAATGACACTTTGAAACCAGAATTGAACCTGGGACCATTGACTTAACACGCCAATATTCTACCAAGGATTTGTCCTGCGCACAGGGTCATTCTTCTCAGAGTTTAACTGCTTTACTATGAGTCGATCTGATTAGCTTTTTAGATTTGCGATAGTTCTGTTGGTTTTTTCCCTAGCACCACGCCATACTATCCATTCGGGTTGTACACTTATGTACGGGTTTTAGGAACTAAGAAGGTTATATTTAATGGAAGTGTACCCGCATTTTCATGGAGGGAAAGTGGAAAATCATTTTGGAAATCCACGCGGCCGAGATTCGAACCTCGATCTCCCCATCGTCGTCAGTCTAGTCTACTGCTAGAGTAGCGCATTAGACCATGCGGCTACCGAAGCTGGTAGTTCTGGTGTTACCTGATAGATAGGGTAGGAGTGTAATATGGTACTAAAATGAAAACATTCCACGCTATTATAGAACAGTACATACATATAAAAATGATGGAACAATATGAAAAATCGCTTCATAAATAACAGTGTAGCGTTGGGTCGTGCATTCCAAGTTACCTTTGAGTTAGATCATATCGAGACATTAAAAGATCGTCTTACAAGGGCTAATGAACCAATGACTCAACTTTGGGTGAAGACATGATAGAGGGGTGAAAAGATTAAATGAAAATCCCATGTTGACTTTGAGAATTGAAATTAGTATATTCAAGATGGACAACTGTACTAAAATAAATTCGCAGTGAAGAAAAATGTTTTTTTGACAGTTATTTTATTGTCTATGAAAGTAGCGTAGGTCTTTTATTTTAGTGAGTATGTGAAAATTCCAGAAATTTGCTCATATTCCCTGATTTTTTCCCTGACTAACCAAATTTCCCGATTCTTCCTTGCTTTCCAGGTCGCTGGAAACCCTGTTCTTGTACAACCTAATAAAAATGATGAAATAACTGTGTGTCAAACTTAACACGGGGATTATTCGGTTACTTGGAGCTATCAATAATAACCATAGTCGCTAGCGACTCGGTTGTTCACTCTGCCATAAACAATGAGTGAAAAATTACCTCGAGCACAGGAGACATCCTATGTAGCTCAGTGGTTGAGCGTCAGTTCCCGGTTTCATTTCCAGTGTCCAGGAGTCATTTTTTTCTTACTAATTGGAAAAAAATATTAAAAATTAAAATATTTGTGGTTTTCACCTTTAACATGCCTGAGTACAATAATTATACACAGTTTTATGCTAGGCATGATCTTATTGCGTTATGGCCATGTAACGTATTAAGTCTATTAATAGATAAAAGGGGCCCAACATTATGTCTGCCCTTGACTATGACCCTGTATGTATAATACTGCTGCTGATGTGGCTAGACATGAAACTCTACTGTGCAGGAAGACAAAAGTATATGAAGGGTGATATTGTAATAGGGAGGGGGGAGGAACGGGGGTGTTAAAATAATAATAATAATAATATTTAGCACCGCGTCTTACTACCCGTTCGGGTTATTCGATTTAAGTACTAATTACTCTGATGGATTAGGAATTGGGAAGGTTGAATTAGAGGAAGTGAACCAGCATTTGCATGGAGGGAGAATGGAAAACCATTTAGGAAAAACCACCCTCAGTTCACTCGACCGAGATTCAAACCTCGATCTCCCCGTCCTCAGCATTCGAGCTCAACACGACAAGCGCGTTATCCAACTACGCCACCGAGGCGTGTAAGGGGGGTGTTAGCGGCAGAGAAAAGTAATTGTATTTCTTTCGTTTTGCTATGAGACAAGTTTCGCCATTACCATGGAAAAAAAAAAATTTATACCTCACCCTACAACTCTTCCAAACTGTCTCCTTTTTTTTTATGTCTAATCGACTATTTTGCAATGTAAGTTTGTGTGATATTTTGAAAATTTCAGCTCCAATTAGAATATTCACTAGCTTTTAACTTCGATTTGAAAGTAAAATTTTTAATTCAACACTTACGAAGCTTTGCCAGCTAACATACACATTTATGTTCAATTCTTGTTCTTTTTTTGTTGCTGTCTACATCGACAACGACAAATAATCTTAAATGATCAAATTACATGTTGTGATGATAACTTAATTAAACAGCTTAGGACAAAATATGATAATTAAGTTAGCAATATAACATTTTATATATAATTTTTAATACCTAAAATATTATATATATATATATATATATAACTCTTACTTTAAAAAAAAATACCTATTTAAAATTTGATTTGGCTTCAGGAATATTTCATATTATTCGATCCGACTTCACTTCATACATATAAATGGACTTATCACAACTCTGCTGGGAAGAAATGTTTTTAGGATGGGCAATAGAAATCAGAGACTCATTCATCACTTTCTAACTTAACTGCTAACTATTATTCTCCTAAACTTTGTTTACACGTTCAGTTTTCCGCCGAACAACCCTTAAGAGTGTCATGTTTTGCCTCATCAACAATTAGTACTCTACTTAAGTTATACTAATTTACTTTGTAATTATAAGCTTCAGTATTCTATTTATTTTAACTGTATTTGTGAAAGAAGGAAAAAATGAAAAAAATAATTCATTAGTATTAATTAAACAAAAGAAGAGTAAGTAATCTCAGTATTATGAAGCGTCTGGCGAGGAATTTGTTTGCCTGTATAGGTGCCTTCCATATTTGTTCTTTAAATTGGGGCTGAGGTGGAGATACTTAACACCGCTGGTTAGTAGACTTTATCACTGGGACTCTTCTCTGCTTGATTCCCTTCAAACTGGAGATACTCGGAGCGAGAGAGAAATAGCCAATCAGTCTTTGACATGACACGGCCCTATATACAGGCTGATCGGAAAGTTTCATAACCTACAAAGTTTACAACAGCGCTACATATTCTAATATGTACACAAGGCTGTGAATGACTTTTGACAAAATGCGAGTGATTGAAAAATCAAGATGTTTATTTAACAAGTGTGATGCTTTGTTGGTAACAACTTTACTTCTCATTCTGAATTAAACTGTTGGAATGTGGGTGGAACAGTGATTTATATAACAATATATTGTCTGTGAAGCGGGTAGTTTCAACAATAAGAATTGTCTTTGTTGAACACTTCAAAATGTCTTTCAAAGCGTGTTGCAAGTACAATATTCAACCAAAGTTTGTTGTCATGTGAAACTTAACAAAATATCGAACCTGTATAAATCCAAGGTTTTTGATTTTGAATCAAATTTGAGTTAAATATTTGATTATGAAAATGTTTCAAAAACTAATATTTTATGATTACATCTATTCAGATTAAAAATAAAGCATAAATACGGCCTTGTGTTGTATCAATAATATTATGGTGAAATTGTTTGTTAGGTTTTGATTAAGGATAAATTTTAGTTTATAATAAAATGTTTAGTGACTCCTAAAAAAAAAAAAAATTGACTTTTGGATTAAGATTTAGAATTAAATTCTATCAAATATAATTCTGGGGACCTTTTGAATCGAGTCTGAAACTGTTAAATTTGTATTGATTTACATAGGCATACAAAATATGCATAGCTTATTTAGTTTATCATAATATGGAAGAAGGTACAGGGAAAAAGGATAGAAGTAAACACAATATGGCTTTTACAACGATAAGAGGAACACAGTTCACACTTTACAATGCTGTCACTGGACAAAATTAACACAGTTCACACTTTACACAGCTGTCACTGGACAAAATTAACACAGTTCACACTTTACACAGCTGCCACTGGACAAAATTAACACAGTTCACACTTTACAATGCTGCCACTGTACATTAAGGCAGTGGTTGCTCTTCAAAGAAAATAAGTAATTACTGCTCAATATCTTGATTTAGCTTTCATTCTATAAATAAAATCAAGAAATGTGCAATGTAACTTCTTAAAAAATGGAAATACAAAACACAAAAAAGCTAAATTGTGACACATATATAGGTAATTAAAAGGTCATAAACTGATAATTATTCAGAATTATGTTTTTTATGTGATTTTTTTAATCAACCCGTACATGTTAGTTTTTAAAATCTAAAGTGCTCTTTGGAATAATATTCTAAGTATGTAAGGCAAGAATATAAAATATGTGTCTATTTTATTATAAAAATAAATAATTGCACATCTAATTTAAAGTACTCATCACATGTGATCACACAATCATGATAAACCTTCTGATATTATCGCAAAACAAAAACTGAGTGAATAAGTGGTGCTACTAATTTCATGATACACTGGTATTTGTGATATTATTATTTATACTGTAATGTGGCTTGACAATTTAAGTTATAGTTTCGTTGTCTTATCCTTAAAAATGATTTACATTTATCATATAAAAGAGAATACTTCATCAGATTATAGCCATAAGCTAAAGAAAATATTCTAAATATATTTTAAAAACATACTTAAGAGTGTTTTGTATGTATATAATATAAAATAGTTTTTTTTATCATGTGCTTCATTATACAAATATGTTTAAGTGGCACTATCGATGTATATCTTTTGTAAGCAGAAATTTATACTATTTAATTTGGTTAAATCCTCTCTTGTGATAAATGTATAATTAGTTATAAAGTATATCCGCTCTCAAACTGGATGTGTTGGGGTCTTGGTAGGAAGATACATCTGAAACTTATTACAAAGAATATTAAGGGAGTTTGAAAGTCACGTTTGAAACATGCGAAGAATAGTCAAAGTCGAAGAAAGGTTTTTGTTGTTGTCAAGCTACTTTTAATTTTTAAATGATCCATAAAATCATCATCATCATCATCTATTTCCAGCCTATGGCCTGGTTTGTTTAGTAAAATGCCTCCATCTTCCTCTACCCTTTCTTCTTTAATTGCTTCCACTCTTATCCTCTCACTTGCACACTTTATTTTCTCTGATCCTCCCATCTCTTTCTTTAGCATTCTCTCCTTCTCCATCATCTTACATGCCCATACCATCTTAGTCTTGCTTCCTCTATTATCTTAGGTACTCTGTATACCCCTACTCTTTCCCAGATAACTTTATTCCTTATCCTGTTTCTCCTCGTGACATCCAACACGCCCTCCACAAACTTTATTCCCATGACCTCCACTTTCCTAGTCTCTCTTACATTCAATGTCCCTGATTCTGTTGCATGTGTGACAATGGGTCCAAAGTACGCCCTGTAAGACACTTCCTTACACTCCAAGGGAACTTCTTTTCTCCAGAGCAGGTCTCTTACATACCAATAGAACAACTCTACCTACTATCCTCTTCTAATTTGTTGCTCTTTACTTCCACTTTTCGTCTCAATCACGCTTCTAAGATATTTTACACTCTGCACCTTTCTCAGTTCTACTCCATCCAACTTTATAGCTTTTAGGCCTTATTCTCTTCCTTATCATTACCATCACGTCACTCTTGGTCGTGCTAAATTTCACTCCGCACTCTTTCACTTCCTTATTCCCTCCCTCCACATCCATAGCTTTCCTTACCAAGTCTTTCCCAAATTCATCCCATCTTTCCCCATGTTGTTGTACGGCAAAGATCAAGTCTTTTGTAGAGCTTTGTTCCCTATGTCTGTGCTATTCCTCTCTCCACCTTCCTTTCAATCTATATCCTATTTTATTTTCCAGTATTTCCTCATATATTTTTATATAATGTCAAATTAGCGTTATCACCCCCCCTATGATTTGTACAGCAGTTCCTGTCCCCTTTCTTTAAAATAGGTATTATAACTCCCTTCTTCCAGTCTACCGGTACCTTGTTCTCCTTACAAATCACTCTCGGCACCCTGTATAACCATCGTATACCATTAAGTGTCTCTAGATAAAGACAAATGTTAGGGGAGGGGAAATCACACCGTACTATTTAATGCTAACATATTTTAATTTATCTACGCTTACTTTAAATATGTAATTTAATCACTAGAAGGTGTTAAAATATCGTATTTAGTGAGATATTACTTTTATTTTCATAATATATCAAAGTTTTCTTCTTCTTTCTGAAATGTTATGTTTTTAAGATGTGAAAGTTGTTGAGATTTCGCCTTCGACTTTGATATTTTGAAACTTCTTACACCCTTAAAAAATAATCACTCGAAATATTGACATTATTCAACTGTATTATTCTATTGGTATCAATACAATTTTTCAATAGCGATAGTTTCATGTCATTTGGCAATGGTATGCTTAAGAACTTTTTTTTAACCATATTTTCCTACTGCGACTTCACTGAAGATGTAAAGCGCAAAATACTTTTAGAAAATACAACATTGTTGAATTAAACATAAAATATTGTTTCACTAAAGGAGTTTTAATCATAGAGAAATGAAAAATGTTGGTAAAATGAAAACTGTTATGCTTAATGTGTGGAAATAAATTGAATATAATATCTGTATGAACCTACAAGGGTGTTTCAATAACTAAGCTAACAAGCCTTCTCACGTACATAAATTTACTCAAGTAATACATGCACTTATAACAGCCTTAGGGCCAGTTTCATAGTCAAGTTTAGTACGCCTCAAGTGCGGCGCTACACTAAATACAAGACGACACCTACCTAAACCAGAATGGAATGGGCCAGTTTCCTATGCGAGAACGGCCCATTCCATTCGAGTTGAGGTAGGTGTCGTCTTGTACTTAGTGTAGCGCCGCACTTGAGGCGTACTAAACTTGAATATGAAACTGGCCCTAAGTACAGATTATTTTTCCACATATTCCCAATATTTGTCTAAATATTTTGTTCACCAGTACACTAAGGCATTTGTCCTGGAATAGAACAAATCATTGTCAAGCGTCTGAAGCAAGGACAGGATGGCTTGCTGGACTTCACTATCGGTCACAAATCGCCTCCTCAATGGTCCAAAGAGATGAAAATCACTCGGTGCCATAGGGAGGATGGTCCAGTACCTCTCAATAGGTGCACTGTAACAATTCAGGTGTGCAGTTGGCAGTGGCGTTATTGTGCGGCAATACAACATCTCTTCTCTTCTCATCAACCCAAGTCGTTTTTGACGAATTGTCTTCCGCAACTGACTAAATGTGTCACAATACCTATTAGAAATCACTATCTCCCTGGGTGAAGAAATCAACAAGAAGCACACCCTTATGATCCCAAAATATTTTTCATCTCAAATGGTTACATGTGGACGACGGGCTTGGCCAGCCGGATATCGCTGCTCATCTTGAACGTTTGTCCTGATTCTATCAAGGGCAAGGCACCAAACCCAAACATGTTTCCTTGACACGACAATAGCACCAGACACGTCAACATTTTGGCGATGAATTTCATCCGGTATTGTGCCTTGTAGCGGCAGAAATCTTATTTCACTACACACCTCAATGTTTGGCCATGTTCTGCCAACTTTATCATTTTACAACTGGTGTTTGTCAGTATGATATATGTGGTGCAGTCTAGTGTCCTTAAGAGGAAGCAGTGCGCTATCTACTCTGACATGACAGGAACTTTGAATTCATAAAGGACAACCATGAACATGAGAGGTCTTGTTACCTTACTTAGTGAAACACCCTCGTATTTGACCGTGACAATAATAACTACATACGATTACTTAGGAAAGTACATTCTAATCACAGAGTTTTTTTTTTTTTTT
>CABEEJ010000799.1:20754-57016 GCA_901482245.1 Timema douglasi
TTTTTTTTTTTTTTTACCACCACGTCATCCTGCCAATTTGGGTTATAGACTTATATACTAACGACACTAGATGTGTTAGGGATGACAAAGTTTGAATTTAGAGGAAGGATACGCACGTTTGCATAGAGTGGAAAACCTTTTTAGGGAAAAACCACCCTCCGTAAGCCCGACCGGGATTCAAACCCCAATATCATCTTCCCATTATAAAAGTTCCTAAGGACCACAATTGAACCCACAAGTCTATTGTTAGCCAAGTTCTGCAAAAACGAGAATAGGTAATTTAATAATGAATGAAATAATAAGTGGTAATTCAGACATGTTTGATTACATACTAAACAAATTTTCATGTTAAAATGTACCATCTTTGATATGTCAATATAATATAGTGGATATAAGGAAGAAATTAAACACGACCATCAGTCGGAGCTTTCATGGATTTTTTCCCCAAACAAGTAAAATATTCAGTTTCTTGGCTGAAAACATTAATTTTACTACAGTAGATTACGTTCCCAAGAAACTTTGTAAAAAAAAAATAATCCGAAGCCCACCAATTGGACACCCTTGCTTTAGACCATTCTAACGCTGTGTTACTAGTAATTAAATTAGTTTCTATAAATGATCTAAAATTTGCACTTTCTAATATCAACTCATGATTTGTAAACAAACTTAATCCTATAAAAACAAAACAAAAGAACTCAGTCATCTTGGGATCCCAATTTCACCGATGAGGTATTTTTCAGCCATCCTAGGAATCGAACCCATGGCCATTAGATAATAGTACATACTATACAGATGCATCACCGAGTGAGCTAAGGAGTTGGACAACAGTTAGGAATGAGGGTATGATTTATAAAACTGCACTCGCATTAGTGGGGTGGATCGAAAAATCACATTTAGGACCCCCCCTAAACCCTGTGTGCATCTGGCTTGGATTCGAACCTTGACCTACTTACTAACAGTGACCAAGTGCTATGTGAGAGTTAACACCTTATAGTTTTAGCCATCATTACTTTTTTGTTTTGTTTACCTTAACATTTTATTTTGACCTACAGAGTTAGACACGAAGTAGCCTGCTAAGCTCTGGCCAGGAATGTTGACGTTTGCTCCTCAATCAAGTGCGGTTTTTGCCATAATATGATTTTTCTATCTCCTCACCAGACAAATATTTGATTATTATCTTTAAATGCTCCTTATTTGTGTTAACTATTATAAGTATTGTTGCTTGCAAGGGTTTATATTTTGTTCAAAAACCCGAGTATACAAACATTATAACATAATCTATATTCACAAAATTAAGAACTTTGTAATTCATCAAGCTATGGTCGAATAACTAATCATGTGATTGTTTGATGGTAGTCGCATATAGTGAGTAATGTGTTGTAAATAGTTTTCCTGAAATCGAAAACACTCAGGAATATTAGATGGATTTATCAGTATTATGAGTTTAAAAATATAAGAATATCTATACGGGAGGAAAAGAGTAAATATTTTATCAAATATATGTTTTATGATGCTATAAATAACCTTTGTACTGTACAAATATTGCTATAAAATAATGATAAGCTAAACATATGTTGAACAGGGTTTAATGTTTCAAAATTATTTACAGCCGGCTCACAACTCTCATGTCAAAATGTCAATTTAATCGATATTCGTTAATTTTTCTTAACAGCGATCTCTATTTGATTAAACATAAACATGAACATATCACCACCATTTGTGAAGCACCTGACAATTTTTATCATGGAAGGTAGGCCTTAGCCATGAACAAGATTGTTTCGGTGATGTACTTTAGATTTTTTTTTTAAACTTTGTTTTTTTATTGAGGCAACATAAATTACAAACATAATATGAGCATACTGAAGTGATGATTTGGTTCTGGTTCTGTTATTTCGGTTCCCGTTTCATGCTCTAATTAATACCACAAACTAATTTAAAGTCATTTTTACTCATCTTTATGTTACACAATTAGTCACTAAATTCATCATCTGGCAGCATAAAAGATGCAAAAAAAAAGAGAAGATATTATTTATATGTCAACTATATCTATTTAATTGTTTTTGCGATCGCTTTTACTTACATAAATAACATAAACCAACTTTGAAGGTACTAGTACCAAAATCAGTTAAGGTTCTCAAGGGAAGAACCGGTGGAACCGAGATACTGAACAATTGAACCGACCCTGTTCCAGTATTGAGATAAAAAATGCAGATTTTTGTGGGAAATCTAAATATATATATATATATTGTATTGAACTTCTTCGCATATTAAAATATGTGTTGAGACAATGTTTCATTGAATATTCTCCAAACCCCTATTTTTGCTTGTAAAATGCCTTATAAAATTCACATAAAATATTGTATTAAGTTTACATTTTTCTTGTCTGTTCTAATGTTTAAGACTTAGTGCAGTAAAAAGAGGGAAATTGTATGGCATAGTGTACCTACTTTTGTACTGTGATAATAAATATTTAGTTATTAGCCTATTCTTATTTTATTATTCATGTTTTTTTTTGGGTGTATTTTGTATTTTATTTGTTTAAATTTCTCTTGCATGTATAAGGTTATTTGAAATTGAGCACTAGGCTAAATCAAGATTTTTAACTAAGAAGGGTCGAATGGTCTTAAGGTGGGAATGTAAGGAATGTGAAAAAAGGTCATTGTTTTTTTGCAATTTTTATAACATAACTTTTTTTTGGGTCAAAATAAATAAAATATACACAAACATAGAGTTTAATTTTCTTTCACACGTTGATATCAACAGTTGAATATCTGTCAAGGGTGTCCTGATATAATGACAAATTTTTCTTTCCGTATAAAAAGTTTGACATGATGATACCATTTTTACGATCATGATGATGAGGAAGAGTACCCGTGCATGCCCCACGTTGGGCGCCAATTATGATGATACTGCTTTTATGATGATGATGATGGTGACCCATGTATGCCCCACGGTTGGGCAGCAATTATGGTGATATCGTTTTTTACGATGATACGTCCCAAGGTTGGGACACCAGTTGTCTTACTACACACTTGATATCACACGGCTATGTGATGATCCGATTGTATGCCTTGCCCACTGTAGGATTACTTATTATTTCTGTTGAAATTATTCAAAATTAAATGTTTATACGCGATTTATATAATAAATTACACTTTCAATATTATATTATTATCATCACGGCGTCTTACTACCTGTTCGAGTTATACGCACTTACGCTAATGTGTAATGATAGGGTGATTGTGAGATTAAATGGAGGACCTACAGTTTAACGTGGGATCCGATCCATGGTGGAGGCCTGTCATTCCCCACATTCACAAGTTGTGTTCAATATTATAAATTTAACATTAACGTGACACAATTCTTATTTGTTTAACGAACTGATGCAGAGAACTAGAGCTTGCTGCAGTTTGAGATTGAGATTTTCTATATAGATAGCTATACGCACAAGCTGCTCCAGCCCCTTATATATGAGCTACCCCTTGCTTCTTGGACCCCTTGTCTTCAGTGTTAAAACCAACTAATAGGAGAAATCTTTGCAACCTGATGTTGTGAAGGCTAGCTTCTTAATGGGTAAAAGGCAGCCAACTCATCACCAGATTTTCAAATAGAACAAAGGAAGTTTTTTTAAATAAAGAAAGATTTAAAACATATGGTATTGAATTTACTTCTGAAAACACCTGGTCATCCATGGATGAAGTATTAAAAGGAAAATTTACATACAATTTTTTTAAAGAAAAATATACTTCATCCATGACTTTTTGAATAAATGAGAGGGGCCCAAAACAATATCATTACAACTTCTAATGCCGCTATGCTCATAACAGATATTCAATAACTGTTGATATCACCACGTAAGGAAAATTAAACTCTATGTTTGTACTGAAGGAATATTTTATTTATTTTAACCAAATAAATATTTTGCCATAAAAACTGCAAAAAACACTGACCTTTTCTCGTGCTCCCTATATTCCTACCTTCAGCCGTCACCCTCTCAATATATTGGACTGCAAATGACAGCGAGATCTGGGTTTTAATCTTAGGTGTTCTGAGGTGGTTTGTCTGCTCTCCCTCCACGCAAATGCAGATACACTTCATATAAATTAAACCTTACCCATATCTAACACGATAGTGTAGTACAAATGTGTATAGATAAAACGGACAGTAAGACGCAGTGCTAAGAAAAAAATATAGGAAGTACATCCAGCTCACTCTGAGGTCTGCCCACATATAAATTGATTAGATAAACTAATTCCACAAATACGAGATGTAGTCTCCTCAAGTCCTCTGCTTGACAGTTAAAAATAAATAAATAAATGTGTGCACAATATTGTAAGTTTGTAAAGTACTGAATACTGGATGCCCCTCGTTGTGCGCCAATTGTAAAATACTGATACTGGATGCCCCACATTGGAACGCCATTTGTAAAAGCCTTAAATACTGCCCCTCGTTGAGTACGCCAATTGTAAAACATGTAATTTAAACAATAAATATTGGACTAGATGTTGAGATAAATCTGCCCAAGAAATGAGAAAAACTGTGTTTTGCTGTCACAACGACAATTTTATTTGTCCTTAAGTTGTTTTGTAAATAAAATAAACCACCACTTAATGTTGTAAAACACTTCCATCTCGTCTGCCGTAGAAGAGTAGAATGGCCGCGTCTAACAAGCTAGCGTCCTCTCGAGTCGAGCATGTGAACCCCATCATTCACACCCTCGAACCCAGACCACTCCTTGCTTTCTTTCCATCGACCAATAGGGTTAGTTTTTATATTAGCGCGCATTTAGGAAAACAGATGTGCTACTCTGCACCTGCTATTTGTTTACTGCGTATTNTGCTATTTATTTACTGCGTATTACAACACGGAAGTAAAAACTTTGTTTCTTGCACCTGCAGTTAAAATAAAAGAAAAAGAAACATGGCCGTAGTATAGAAAAGATGAGTTTACATTATATTAACTGAAAAGAAGAAATATTAATATATTTACTTTAAAATATGATCGCGAATATTAAAAAGACAGGAAAAATCGATATCATTACAAGTTTTAAAACAAGCAATAAAAACTGATGTAACTGTTTCTTGCACAGAGAAAATAATTACAATACCTTCATTTCCCTGATTGAGACTCTCCAGTAGTTGTAGCATTTTCTTTATAACTGTCCAGTGGCGCAGGAACGTTTTTATTTTGGGGGGGATATATACAGATGTCCCTCGCACAACGCGAGCGATTGGTTCTGTTAAATGATCGCGTAACACGAAAATGCCTAAAGGGAATTGATTTAAACACGGGTGAGAAGATAGGGATTACTCCAAAGTAAAAATGTAAATAAAAACCTAAAACTTGTAAATGAATGCAATATTTACTAATTTATCTCAACTAGTACAATACTATAGGTAGCCCACAGCTTTTGTCAATCTTCAATCCCTTGAAACTTGTAAACAAATTCAATTTTTAATAAATTAATCTAATTAATACATTGCTACAGGTACACTTACTGTTAATCTTTAATTGCATGATGAATTAATAACTGTACCTGGCCAACTAAATTATCACTCTCTTGCTTTCTTGACGGCCCTTGGACTGTAGAATATGGGACGGTAGGCTTCTGCTGTCCTGAAGGCTCTGAGACGGTAAGCTCTTGCTCTCTTGACGGCCCTTGGACGTTAGGCTCTTGCTCTCTTGATGGCCCCTGGTGGTAGGCTCTTGATCTATTGAAGGCCCTGGGACAGTAAACTCTTGATCTCTTGTGGGCTCTGGAACGCTAAGCTCTTGTTCTCTTGACAATGCTTGGATGGTAGGCTTTGGTAGGCTCTTACTCTCTTGATGGCCCCTGGGTGGTAGTCTCTTGCTCTCTTGAAGTGCCTTGGATGGTAAGCTCCTGCTCTCTTGAAGTGCTTTGGACTGTAAGCTCTTGCTCTCTTGAAGACCCTGGGACAGTAAGCTCTTGCTCTCTTGTGGGCTCTGGAACGCTAAGCTCTTGCTCTGTTGAAGACCCTGGGACAGTAAGCTCTTGCTCTCTTGACGGCCCTTGGACGGTAGGCTCTTGCTCTCTTGACAGTCCTTGGATGGTAGGCTTTGGTAGGCTCTTACTCTCTTGATGGCCCCTGGGTGGTAGGCTCTTGCTCTCTTGAAGTGCCTTGGATGGTAAGCTCCTGCTCTCTTGAATTGCTTTGGACTGTAAGCTCTTGCTCTCTGGAAGGCCCTCTGATAATCTCAACAACATCGGGCTCTTCCTCTTCATCCTTTATACCGTTTTCCATTTCTAGAAGATATTCATTGTTGAGTTCTATTGAGTGGAAATGGAGTAGAGTAATTCCCCCACATTTTCCTGGTCTACGTCCTCAAATCCAACATCTTGCTATGTCAACAATGTCATGTCTTTAATTGGAAAGCTCTTGTTCAGGATCAAAATCATGAGAATCATTAACTTGAGGCCAAATATTTTTCCAAACTCCCTTTATACAAGACTGTTTAACTTCTGCCCCTGCATCTCCAATGTTGTCAATACCACCCCCCATAACACTAAACTGTACAGTAAAGATCATTGCCCTCACTGGGATGTGGGTGCACAAGGTAACGCCCCCACCACACAGGATGACTGCGGAATTACAGCCGACCATTATTATTTTTATTATTTCTTAATCGTGTTATGGTGAAAACGCGTATAGTGATATCGCGTATAACGGTATTTAACTGTGCATTGTTATCATTTATTTTTTCTCATACCAAACATTAGAATCAATACACACAAAACAAATTAAGACAAATTGTGGCTTAGTTAAAAATTATGAAATATTGAAAATTAAAGTAGGTTTAATTCTTTTCCTTGTATTCGTTACTAGCTATAAGACCACTAACTAGTTTTGCCATTTTAAGTTTGTTTAGCCTCTCGGGGTATGCAATCAGCAGACACAGGGGATTTAGTCTCATCGTAGAGCAAAGATAGTTGTTTTTTCTTCGTGTAACCATTGAAAAACTTGTTTCTGCAGTAGCTGATGTAGCTGGCTTCCAACAGTATGTGCTCCAAGCACGTTTAATTTTTGTTATGTTACCTTAGTGTGAACTTTGAATCTTGCCTCAACAAGATCTTTACATTATATAAAAGTTTTACTATATAATTTTTTTGGTGCGCAGGGGGAGGGGTGTGTGTATAAAGATTATACTTTTTACCCCCCTCAATTTTTAAAATTTACCCCTGTACTCCCCACTCCCCGTTCCTGTGCCAATAACTGTCATTACACCTTTAAAATCCCTTCCCCCTCTAACCACTACTAACCTCGAGGAAGAAGGTGGTCTCCACGAGTTGCCAAATTAAATTTGTGTTTAGTTTAAGGACTAACATTATATTATTAGATTGTGGTTATGTGTAATGTTATGTATAGTGAAAGTTATATCTTAGACAACTTAATAGTAACTGTTTTAAAACTATTAAATTTATGTTTAATATCTTTTTAACATTATTTATTTGACCTAATGTTTGGCAACCTTGGGTTTTAAACTTCTGATTGTCATAAAGGAATGAAAATAGATTGAACCGGGGGGTGGGGAGGTGGGGGATTTATATTTATCTATACTTAGGAAAGGGTTTCTACAAAAGCTATTTATTTACTTACATGCCTACGGTAAGAACTATTTTACTATTTAAAGCATAAAACTTGATCACAAGTGAGTTCTTATTATTAGGTGTTCTGTCTTGCGACTGGTCCATTTCTTTTGTCAATGAAACATTGACCGCCAATACGCCCTGTTCTCTGTCTCCTCCTTCAACTCCCAAAATTTTCTTCTTTCCTTTAGGACATCAAATATTTGAAACCTCCTCCTTCCTAAGCTCCTCTTTCCTTCAATCTTTCCTTCTATGATGTCGTGCAGAAGACAGTTTCTCCTTAAAGGAAGCCTTACACCATGGCAACAGGAGGCAACATGTAGCATGCGATATGTTGACTCATTGTTGTATGTCAGAGAACACAGCTCTTTGTGATTTCTGTAGCATGCAACAAAGCATCTACTCCAAAGCAACACAATTTCCTCCGTTTCCAATCGCCAGTCTGCTACAAAGATGCCATCGAGAACAATGATTGTGGCCACGGCTTATCTTATTCTTGCCGAAGTGGTGAAGAATAGGAGGAGACGAAGAAGGTGGTGAAACAGACACGTGTTTGTTGGACGAAATTTATCCCAACAAGATTTTGTTTCGCAGATGATGGAGCTCTTTTCAAGAATTCTACAAGAATGAGTGCTACTTATTTTCACTATATCTTGACGTCTCGTTCATAGCTCTTCAACAATTTTTTGGAAAATATTCACCTTTTTGTTGTTTTTATAATCAATTAATTGGTGATTCCAAGGTATGTCATGACTCCTATACTCTTCAATAAACTTCAGATTTTTCTCATTTGAGCAATCTATTTCGAAACACTGAAACTATGCACTATAAACAATTAAAAAAACTCAAAATACAACGAACAATAAGCTAAGTCACACGGTTTTGTTGCCTCTGAACCACTGCCGGCGGGAAGAGAGGAAATGTGTGAAAACCAGCAATTTTTGTAGCAAGGTCGCATACGACAGAGGGAACAGAAGGCAATATGTAGCATGCTACATTATCGCATGCTACATATTGCCTCTTGTTGTCTTGATGTAAGGCCGCCTTAAGGATGTGCCCGATCCAGTTTGCCTTGCACCGAAGAGTCATTTCCACAATGGTTCTCTTCTTAAAGTTTCTGCTCCATAAAGGGTGATGCTCCAAATGTACCCTTTCAGCAGTTTCTTCCTCAGTTCCAAACCCAACTTGCTGGTCAGTAGAAACCTCTTCTTGTTGAAAGCTTCCTTGGCTATGATGATCCTCGACCAAATTTTCTGGGTGTACCAGGCATCCTTTGTCAGCAAACTTCCCAGGTACTTGAACTACTCTATGTTTTCCAGCTCCTGGTTTCTAATTTGTATGATTAGCATGGTATTAATATTGATGATACTTGCATTGGTGGTCACAAGGTACAGCGTGACATTTGTATTGGACTTGATTGCCATTGACAGACAGATAAGGGTTCGAATCCCGGTCGGGTGTACTGAGGGTAGTTTTCCCTAAATATTCTCCCCAGTTCACTCTTCACAAATGCGGGTACATTTCCTCTAAAAATAATATTTACCTCGTGCCCATTCCATTAGCTTAATAAATGTATGCATGAAGCCCTAACAAGTACCAGGACACATTGTAGGTACTTTTAGAGCTCACTGATGACTGAAGACCTATTATTTAAATTAATTTTAGAATAATTTAAATTTACAGTCCTTAGGCTGTTAATATATTCCTGTAAAAGGCTAGAAAGGCCAAGTCCCAATTTCACCAGTGTTAGGCTAGGCTATTCTGTGATATTTGATGATAAAATGTTTGCGTATTAAGTCTTTTAATTAATAAATCCGCGCTAATTTGAATTGGTGCATTTGCAATGTTGCCAATAAAAACATACAAATGTAGTTGTATAGATGGTGAAAATTACTTACTCTCATCAAAACTTTCTTGCGAATTATTGGTAGAGTTTCCATTTCAGTGTATGTATTGAAAATGTAATAAAATTATCGTTTAAAATACAAAAAATGCAATTAAATTATGGCTTAAACCTTATATAATTTAGTCATAATTTTCTTTTTTTAAAGGGAATGATGAATTTTGTGAGTTATTTTTTACACTTTCTGAATATAATTATTAATACCACCGATTTTAATTTAAAGTTTGATCATGTGATTAAAATATTTTAAAACAATTATCTCAAACCTAATTATGATAATATCAACAGAATCAAAATCGTCCATAAATACATGTGTTGCCCATAAATGAAAATGATACAAATATTTCAATTGAACCTATCACTGGTGTGGTAGTACTGCTAAACAGCTGTTTGAGACTTTGAGTTTGAGTAATGTTATCTCATCGACTGATTTGTTGACGTATGCCAATAAGCTCGTGTCATTTTAATTGTTGTCGCCCACCTTTATCTTTGCTTCATTTATTGATTGCAGACACTATATTTAATCGAGTTCATCATCTTCTGCTGTGAAGAGCAACAAAGTGTTCACAATGGCTTCTGTGGTAGGTTTCTAAACAAAGTTTTATTACCGTACTATTTTGTTTTTAAATATGTTTCAATATTTTAATAGGCACAATTAACATACTTATGAAGCCTAGATAATCAAAAGATTGCGTTTTAATAAGGGTTTATGTGTTTATGCTTATCATTTCGTATTATTTTATTTTCTAGATTTTTTTAATAGGCCTAAGTATGCCTACTTAACTTATAGTTTTGTTTCAACAGGGACACACTAATTTTATACTAAAATGCTTTTTGTAGCTGATTGGACAGCTTAAGGGTCGCCACCTTCATTTTAATAAATTAAGTGACCTTTTCAGTAGTGAAAGTAATTAATGTCTGCCCTGTTTGTTTTAAAACATTTTTTTTTTAACATTTGATGCCTTTAAAACCTATATAGAGGTGTTTTTGGTCACTGCAAGCTTAATACAGAAAAGTGACATAAATTTGTGAAGAGCATTTTACAGATTACGCTTAAATCATTTTTTTTATAGTGCTAAAATTGCTTCTCTACATTTAAAGTCTAATAAACTCTTACAGATATTTCCCAACGCCAGTATCACCTAAATCTAACCTGCTAAACAAATATAGACGTACTTGAGCTACAAATAGGAGCAAAAATAAATATTCAATAAGATTTGTTGTGAAAAATACATCATTTTTCATTTCTATACCACTTTTGTTGAATTATTATTATTATTATTATTATTAGCACCGCGTCTTACTACCCGTCCGGGTTATACGCACTTACGCTAATGTGTAATGGTAGGGTGATTGTGAGATGAAATGGAGGACCTACAGTTTAACGTGGAATCTGAACCACAGTGGAGGCCTGGCATTCCCCACATTCACAAGATGTCTTGTCAGAGGTGAAGGAAGGGTTTGGTAATCAGATAAATCTGTGCCGGGACCGAGTATTGAACCCCGGCCGCCAGCACAGAAGTCTGACACCTTACCCCTCGACCGCCAGGTCACCCTTTTGTTGAAGAATAGCAAATAACACATATGCCAATTTTGGGAAATCCTATAAAACACAAGACTGGGGAAACTCCGATGTGTTTTAAGCTTATAGCATGAGAAATAAACCATCCCCTTGCTAAACCTACTTAGCTATGCCATGTTAATTGAATAGGATAGGTATAGGTAAGGTGTGGCAAGGGGATGGGTATGGTTTATTTATACCGCTGTTAATAATGTGGGCCTATGTTACTGATTGGAAGATTTATCTTTCTTGATTATTGTGTTTAATTTTAGTTGGATGATCTGTTTTCAATTTTAATTTTTTGAAACTTAAGTGAAACTAATTTTTTATTTTTTCCCCCCTAGGTTCACGAGTTTAAGGTAGAAATGACTTGTGGCGGCTGCTCTGCTGCAGTCGAGAGAGTGCTCGGAAAACTGAAAGGTAAATACAGAACTGTTTAGTTTCAAAAGCTGTCGCTTGTTATGATTTCTTCTTTACATTCAATAAAGATATGCCTGAATTATTTTTAAAATCATTCTCAAAAAATTTGGATCCCCCAATACATTTTAAAAGATGAGCTAAACTTATGTTTTCCCCTTTCACAAGTTTTATTTTTGTGTGTCCCATCTTAACAGCACCCATACTGGCTGTACACTTGTTTACACTGATCAGGTAGGAATGAGAAAGGTATAATAGGAAAAAATGGGGGAAACGATTCAGGAAAAAACACCTCAATTTAGGCCCTATAATACCCTACTATGATTCAAACTCTGACCTCATCACTGGTAAACTAACTTATGTCGGGATCACGATCAACTTAATTTTAACTTAACGTAACGTCCATTTAAAGTTAACTTAAGTGATCACGATTCACGTAACTTAACGTAAACCACTTGAACCAAACATCTATTCTCAAGTATGATCTGTGATTTGTACTAGTTGTACAGTGATGATCTGTGAATATTTACAGTTTTCAATCGATATAATAAATATTTATTATTAAACTTTTTTGATAAATTTAGTTCCCTATTTTAGTTTAATTATTTTGTTCCAATGTCTGGTCACTAGAACTTACGCTAAAGAGTAAGCATGGGTCATAATACCAACAAATGAATTACTAAATAGCCCTGTTGACATCACTCGCATAATGATTGGCTGGCTAGATCAAGTAACGTAAAGTAAAAGACCTCCCAAGACATCTCTTACGTTAAGTTAACTGCAAGCCAACGTTAAGTTAAGTGCATCGTGATCGCTTCCATTTAAACACACAAGTAGGTCCTTTACGTTAAGTTGTTCATGATCTCGGCATTATACTTGTCAAGAATTACACCTTTCTCTGCATGTCCACTGATGTCGGACCCTTACAGGTTAACAATGTGAAATATATTTATTATATATTCTATTAAATTTGACAGTTTTACTATTTGATGTAAATATAGTTATTATATTTATTATTTTAATTACTACTATTCAAATGTTGGCAGCTATGCTATTATAATTGTGCGGTAGTATTTATGTTAAATCATAAGCCCCCTACCTTTAGGTTTATAATGGGACTTAATTTTTATATTTCAATTTGTTATTTCCAGTGTTGAAGACACTTTAAACATTTAATGATAGCTAATTAGTCATTTATCCTTTCTATATTTTAGGGCAAGGCATTGAAGATGTTAAAATATCATTGGACGACCAAATAGTTCGTGTTCAGTCGACCTTACCGGCGGAAAAACTTCTAGAAACCATCAAAAAGACCGGGAAAGCTACATCTTATATTGGAGTTCAAAATTGATCATAATAAACTTTATTTAAAAAAAAAGAAGTATTTCTCCGAGAAATATATTACATAAACTTGAACCCCATCACAATAACATTTGTATCACCTGATGGGCGTCAACAGTAAATTAGGATATATAATTTAAATTGTTATTTAAATAAAAAATAAAGTTTGACACTCGGATTTATGTGAAGTTCAGGGTTTTTTCTAAGCTTTTTTTTATCAAACAAGAAGCTGGCCATTGGAAAAATATTCCTATTATAAAAATAAAAACCTGACTAAACAGTCTATTGGAGAATAGTTTTTTTTAATAGCTAGCATTTGTCCAAAGGACACTTACACTTCTCGCATCAAGGTCAATCACTGGCTCAAAGCTTCAATCATTCCTCGGCAAGCAAACGAAGCAAGACGAGAGTTTATTTTAAAAACTTGGCAAGTACAAAGTTAATATGTAGCAATCTTTATCTATTTCATTAATAGGCCCTATTCTTGCTGAACAAGTTGGCTGTTCTTTAGTGAGCTTGTTTCATGGAACTTGGTTTATAACACAATGTGGTTCTCTGGACAAAAGCTGGTTGTTTTAGCTTTGAAATTCACCCTCGTCTTGTCATTTTTGGTAAGCTAGTTTGTTGATAATAGCTAAGTCTATCACACACAATTAATTTTTTTTAAAAGACCCAATTTTTTACCGAAATTTGCGTGCTCAACTGCATGTACTATTAAGTTTGAAGGAATTATAATAAAACACTCATTGACAAAATTCTCATACACATTCTTATCAATACCATTAAAAACAACTAAAAAAGTGTTTGTACAATCCTTAAATTAAATAATTTACACTCATCGTCCAACGCTACAAAAATTAATTTTGTCATAAAAGTTTGATGTTTATGAAAAGTATTTGTCAACTAACTGGAAAAAATCACCCTTCCTGACACTTGTGTCTATCAATTAGTTTGAATTATAATCAATTTTAGTAATGAAAACAGCTCATAAGGAGCGCAAAACTTGCTGGGATTGAAATCGCTAAAGGTGTCGATCTGAGATCAATGTACCTACCACTTCCGACATTCGTTGGAGGCAGGGCAGTGTTTGTATCCTGACTTGAGTATTTCATGGTCGAGAATAGAAAAAAAAAACAGGAGGGGGAGGTATAGCCAGCCCCACATCAGAATAGACCCTGGTGAAGTTCACGTATTATGGCAATTTTTGGCTGTGAGATAAAGCTTGACTTTTCATCAAATACCAGATGTGTTTGTTAGGTAAAGATAATACGAGGCAAGCTACATTTTTAACAACTGTTGTTATTCATAAAGCAGCTACATATAAAATATGGCTGCTACCTCTGTTAGTGTGGGTATTCCTCGGATAGTGCTATTTTTCAGTTTTCTAATTAATATTGACCCTTAACAAAACATCAATAATTAAAGTATATTTTCCCAGTAACAAATGAATGTAATATTTATGCATTTGTAAAGTTTAAGTACAGTGTACAAAAAATAATTTAAGAAACACAATAAATACTCAAAAAGACACACATTTCAATCATTATAAGTTAATTGATCTAGTTAAATTTTATACATTAAAGGCATTTTTTTAATAAAATGGAGCAGGGGTGTGCAAAGTCCACTTTTTCAATTTGAAGCAAACTCGAATCAAATAAATGAAATATTCTCAAAGCCAAATCGAAGTTTGAATATTTAAAAAAATTATTTTATGCATGAAAAAATATTATTGTGGCTATTTATATCACTTTGTGCACTAAAATTACTTGGAAAATATTTTATTGCATGATTGTTTGTAATAATGTTTTTATCACAACATGAAAATCAATTTCTTCAGATTTTTTCCATATAAATATTAATTTGGTATGTACAAGACATTCAGAATGGCTATAATTGAACATAACATAAATGAAGTAATTTAGCTGTCAATATTTTTATTGACAAAGCTTCAAATCAAGAATTTGTTTCGAAGCAAAGTCAAAGCTGATGTTTGTTTCAAAGCCAATCAAAGTTTTGATACTTTGCACACCCCTACAATGAAGTAAAGCTTTGAACTAATAATAAACCATTATGATATACTCAACTTTCTCTCTTAGAGTGGAGCAAACTTTTAAAAAATAGTTAATTAGTAAACTCCCTGCATTTTTTTAAGTAAAACAAAAGATAAATATTTATCATGTAATAATACTCCCTTAGTATCCATTTTAAACAAAATTTCGAAACTTTTTTTTATATCAATCATCACTTAGTTATTTTTAGTTTTTGCTCTAGAATAAAAACGATTTCAACTAAAAGTTATGACCATATAACCTTTAAATATACAATTTTTTATTTTAAATCCTTCACACAGTTTTGACTGTAGTCCCAGGTACAGACGTACATTATTGTATGACTAACGAATTCAGGGACACAAAACGTCAATAGCTATCATAATATCAAGGTTAAAAAAGGTTCACAATTACCAAACTTTCTCTATGACAACGTAAAAAAATTGTTCTATCGACATTTGCAAAGAGGTATTATGGCTTCATATTTGCTTGAAAAGTGTTTATTTTCAGAGAATTATGTGATCTATGCAATGGATATAATAATAATTTGGTAAATCTTAGAAAATTTATGTGAGCTCATATAGCAACAAAATGAATGTGTTTTTCAAACCAATTATATTTTTTTAATAAATTTATTCATATAATCTTTCAGATCAGGCACACTAATGGTGTAACTAATCTTTCTGATTAGATGTTAACTAAACAAACAATGAAAATTATTATATTAATAAAATGAAGGGTATTTTTGTCCACCTGTCATCATGAGTGTTGCACAATATCTACTGCATGCCAGAATTTTAAAATTTGGATTTGATTTTTTTTTAATTAATTAAAAACTGTAACAGAAAAAAATAAAATGATTTTTTTTATTTCTTTCTGAAGCAAATAAAAATGTTGCCAGGGGTGACCACGAGCATTGCCAGGTACTTCAACTTGCTAGTGAAATATAAAAGTACCGGTACCTTGTATTTACATTATTTAGTAATAAAAAATACTCTTTTACAACATTTGTTACAGACAAAACATTTAACACCATCTTGAGAGAGTATCTGTGTATTGTGCAACATTACTTTATTTAAAATTCAAGGCACAAAGTTAGATATCAACATTAATATGTGAAGAGGTCTAGATTTTCTCTGAGATGAGTGTACCGTAATAGTGTGCCATCTTTTTACTAGCTTGAAAAAGTTCAATATTTATTTTATGGATACATTCTAATGGTATCTAATTATGTATAAACAATATTATTAGGGTTGCTTTTTGGCAGTAAAGTAATAGTATATTTTATTAATAACCAAATTGTATGATAAAACAATGTAATAAAGACTGTTTTAAGTTGTAGCATAGAAATGCATGTAAGCCAAATATTTTAAAAGATACTTTTACAAATTAATAAAATCTAGGATAGAAACTTTAAAAAAACGAAATGGTTTTGTTTTGTAACTTTTATGGCAATTAATCCTGTGCATTGATTGTTTCATTGTGAAATAAGGGAATAAATAAATATATGTAACCTTTTTAATAATAATAAATTACATCTATTAACTACTTGAGACTTGTTTTATTTAGTATTGCTTGAAAAAAATAACTATAGTAAGACCGAGATAGAAAATAAATTCATGGTCGCCAGAAAATAAATATGTTAGTAACACAAATTGGTTCTATGTGTCGGGAGCCAACAGGTGACCAACATACATATTTAACACAATATCCTTAAACTTAGGAATGCACAGATACAGAAACACATTGTTAGCTAGGTGGCCACCCTAAGATTTTCAATTATTCCTAGTTGCAACAATGTGTTTGTTTCAGAGTATTCCTAATTTTGAGTACATCCTGTTAAATCGAATGGTCACCTTTCAGCTCCAGACATATGTATTTACTAGTATGTTCAACACTAAAGTTGTATACAACTTTAGCTCAGTCAGTAACCTGTCTGCCCACTGAACTAAGGGTCCTGGGTTAGATTCTCGGCATGTACAGAAGAATTTTTTTTTTGGTGAAATTGGGGCTTCTCCTTATAAATTGATTCTTCTGTCATAGAATTAAGCTAGTGTGTAAGCCGTGTACTGATATAATCGGTCTGTTAATAAAGAACACATTAATATCCCAATTAAAACAAACAAAAACACTGAACATGTTAATGATTTAATAACCCAATTTATTGGTTGAACTTAACACAAAAAATAAATTGTAGATCTAAGTTTGGATTCAATTACAAAGTTTCTTATTTATTCAACAGGCGGGGGGGTTTTCAGCACTTGATTCCATCAAAACCAAAATGGATTAATTTATAAGGTGACATGCATGTTGTACTGTCAAAAACTACTATACAATTTGGTGACCTGTCAGTCTAAGGGTAAGGTGTCAGACTTCTGTGCTGGCGGCCGGGGTTCAATCCTCGGTCCCGGCACAGATTTATCTGATTACCAAACCCTTCCTTCACCTCTGACAAGACATCTTGTGAATGTGGGGAATGCCAGGCCTCCACCGTGGTTCGGATCCCACGTTAAACTGTAGGTCCTCCATATTCATCTCACAATCACCCTACCATTACACACTAGCGTAAGTGCGTATAACCCGAACGGGTAGTAAGACGTGGTGCTAATAATAAATACCCCAAATAAATAAAATAAATGCATAATCCAAACGGGTAGTGAGAGACAGCGACAAAGAAAATAATTTTATCAAAGAAGAGGGTCACTTAAAGGAAATGTTCCCCTTATTTGTTTGGGAAGTCTTGGTTTGAATTGAACCAGGGATCCTCCTTGCAACGTGTTGTATAACACTAGTGTTGTTAGGAACAAAAGAGGAAGTCGTATTGTGAGCACAAACTTCACGCTGTCTTCTCCAACTCCACTGTGAGACCTGTTCTTCATGTTTTCATAACAATGGTCTCCCGGTTCTCAGCTAACACGGCATGATACGTGAGCTCAAGCTTGCAGGGATGATGTGTGTGTTGTTCTATGACCTGGAAGTCTCTCTCTCTCCCATTGAACCATCAATGTGTGTAAACTCAACACAATAGAACCGCTGGTATGCTGCGTACCGCCAGCGAGAGAAAGTTCATGTTGAGGTTTAACTTTTAAATAACAGTAAAAAACGACACATCAGTGGGCACATGGGATGAGCGTCAGGCTCGTCGTGTCTGGTTTGAATCCTAACTAGGTTTATTAAGTTTTTTCCCCCTAGGTGGTTTCACACTCTACCTCTTGGTAAATGTGGGTACACTTCCTATAAATTCTACCTTCATCATCCCTATCACATTAGCGAGATTAGTACTTATGTGCATAACCCGAACAGGTAGTAAGAATTAGTGGTAAAAAAAACCTATCGAGTTTCTCACCCAATAGACAGTAAAAAGTTGGGTGTAGTTCATTTCTGACTCACTCAGGAGGTCTGGGTTCAAATCTTGGATAAATTGGTTTGTGGGTTTCTCAACTCTTCCCACGAAGATGTTGCAGTATTTCCTTAAAATGTACACTCATGCTGTTCCCATGGATGGCTTAGAACAGTTAAAAATAACACTAGTAAAACCCTCTTCGATGGCCACATGGTTTGAGGTGTCACTCTCGCATTAGAACAGACTGCCTATGACGGAGAGATCAGGATTTGAGTCCTGGTCGAGCGTACTGAGAGTGGTTTTTTCTAAAATGGTTATCCACTCTCGCATGCAAATGTAGGTACATTTCCTCTAAATCCAACCATGCTCATCCCTATCACGTTAGCTTAATTAGTATGTATGTGTATAACCTGAACGGGTAGTAAAACACGATGCTAATATATATATGTAATAAATAAAAATAAAAAATTACAATATGAAGTTTAAGTGAATCAATTAACAGTGGATTAGAAAGAATGAAAAAATCTTGATGGAAAAANAACAGTTGCGATCAGACCTAAGGCCAGAGTCTGTTGTTTGAACACTTGTATCTTAATAACACATTATTTTTAGGGCTTAATTAATCTGCAAGGAGTGGTTTTTTTTTAAATTAAGAATTTCTCAAAAATACATGTTTTGTAATTCTATTTTGGTACACACCCGCCTCGGTGGCGTAGTTGGCTAACACGCTTGTCGTGTTGAGCTCAACCGCTGAGGACGGGGGGATCGAGGTTCGAATCTTGGTCGGGTGAACTGGGAGTGTTTTTTTCTAAATGGTTTTCCCCTCCCCCTCCACGCAAATGCGAGTTCACTTCCTCTAATTCAACCTTCCCAATACCTAATCCATTAGCGTAAATAGTACTTAAAGCGTATAACTCGAACAGGTAGTAAGACGCGATGCTAAATAATAATAATAATAATAATATTTTGGTACATTATGAAAAATGGTACCTGAACCCCAACTTTGGACCTTTGAATTAAACCTCGGTTCAGTTAGAATTTAAAAAAAATGTTTTTCCAAAGTTTGATTTAATATGTTTATTTGAGTTGATTATTTTAAGTATTGGCTATGTCACACGGCTAAATAATTATCACCAGGAACCTACTTATTGAAAGGGCTCTTATTGACTTGATGCATCTAATTGGTATCCGAATCAGGGAAAATAAGGTAAATATTTAGATATACCTAGCTAATTATTATTATTATTATTAGCACCGCGTCTTACTACCCGTTCGGGTTATACGCACTTACGCTAATGTGTAATGGTAGGGTGATTGTGAGATGAAATGAAGGACCTACAGTTTATCGTGGAATCCGAACCACGGTGGAGGCCTGGCATTCCCCACATTCACAGGTTGTGATTAATACACGTCTTGTCAGAGGTGAAGGAAGGGTTTGGTAATCAGATAAATCACCCGGGACCTGGGATTGAACCCCGGCCGCCAGCATAGAAGTCTGACACCTTACCCCTAGACCGCCAGGTCACCTCCCTAGCTAATTAAAACACCTATTATAAACACAGTGATATAACAGCTCACAAACTAACTTAACCTAATAAATCCACACTCAACATTAAACGTCCAAATCAAGAACTAGTATTTACCATATCTGGATAATGAGATGATTTCATACACAAAACCTCTTTATTTTAGTTAGAGATAGTAGCTAATTCAAGAGTTTGTCTGCCTTCTTAACCAAGGATCTCAGGTTCGATTCCAGACATGGCCGAAAAATTTAACATTGATGAAAATGCGACTTCCCTTTTTTTACATTGCTGCGTTACTGACCAGGGGACTAGGTGTTGTGTTTGTTATAAAATTAAATTATTTTGGTGTCATGTGTTGATATATATTAAGTTTGTTTAGAAAGCACTTATCAAATACACCGAAATAATTACGTGTTGTTTTGTTGATACCCTGCACTTGGTTCCCCTTACCACTGAGCCACAAACACATCTCGCTCCTCCCACGGCCCCAGCATTGACAATACACTCACAACTTTCTCCGAGGAAGGCAGAGAGAGAGTAGAAGCTGTGCAGGGGGGGAGGTCGGTGACCCCTACCTTGAAACGAGGAGTGAAAGTGGGACCAGGTACGCTCCTCCTGGGAAAGATGGGTGGCTCAGTCGCAGTGTTGGGTGCAAGGACATCTACGCCAGGTGTGCGATGGAACACCAAGACCAGCCACGAGCGGTGGAGCCGCGGTACTCTGGAGCTTGCAGTCCGCGCTGTGCTGATGAGGATCAGGTGAGGTTATGTTTTGTTGAGCCATAGAGTTCTTTTTTTAAAAATAAATCTTATTTTTAAACTATATATGTTCGATTGGCAGAATTAGATAGCATATACTTTTCTCATCAGTCCCTGTGGTAACAGTGGTTGACCAAAAGTCTAGAAGACCCCGGTTCGATTCCGGGCTGTTATAATTAAGCCATTTATTATCTGTCTAAGAGTTAGAGTTCATTCTGCTGTTTGGTCAGTGAATGGTCTGACACCTTAGCTCAATCGATAGATTGTCTGCCCACTGAAATAAGAGTCTTGAATTTGACTCTTGACATGACTGAAAAATGAATTATTAGGAGGGTGACCTGGTGGTTCTAGGGGTAAGGTGTTGGACCTCTGTGTTGGGGTCCGGTGTTCAATCCTCGGTCCCGGCACAGATTTATCTGATTGCCAAACCCTTCCTTCACCTCTGACAAGACATCTTGTGAATGTGGGGAATGCCAGGCCTCCACCGTGGTTCGGATTCCACGTTAAACTGTAGGTCCTCCATTTCATCTCACAATCACCCTACCATTACACATTACCTTAAGTGCGTATAACCCGAACGGGTAGTAAGACACGGTGCTAATAATAATAATAATAATAATAATATTGGAACATTTTTTAGTTGTGTAGTGCCCGTTTAGCGGGTATTTTAAAAATTCCCTTGGGCCATAATTAGACATCGCAGCAAAATGATGTACTCTGTGGACTTACAGAATGAAATTAAAATGATTTTACAAATTTATCTATTTTGATTTTTTTTTTAAAAACATGCTCTTTTTGTTGTTTTGAATATGTTTCCGCATATTTACACTTAAGAGGTAGGGAGGAGGATGGTAGAATTTAAGAGGAAGTGAACCAGCATTCCCATGGAGGGAGATTGTGAAACCATTGAGGAAAAGATACCTTTGTACAGTTGGTTAGGGTTCAAAACACCGGGCTTGACAGTCATCGACAAACCAGACAAGGCAAAACTGAAGCTTTTTTTTCTGCATGCCCAATGGTTCAGATGTAGAAATACACACTGCACTGCCCAGTTTTGAGTGGAATTATGTTTCTTAGTTACCTGCTCGCTAAAAATAGGGTGACATGCTCTTATTAATATTAACACCGCGTCTTACTACCCGTTCGGGTTATACGCACTTACGCTAATGTGTAATGGTAGGGTGATTGTGAGATGAAATGGAGGACCTACAGTTTAACGTGGAATCCGAACCACGGTGGAGGCCTGGCATTCCTCACATTCACAAGATGTCTTGTCAGAGGTGAAGGAAGGGTTTGGTAATCAGACAAATCTTTGCCTGGACCGAGGATTGAACCCCCGCCGGCACAGAAGTCTGACACCTTACCCCTAGATCACCAGGTCATCTGACATGCTCTTAAAACATGACTTGGCACATCAAGTATAACAGAAACAAAAGACATTCCCTCAACTTCTTAATGATAATGTGTTTTTTTTAAGTGGTCTCTGTGCCTTTGTTTATTTTCAGGCACCCTATCCATCTGTTAATTATCATAAGTTAATGAACATCTGCCGGGCTTTGGCTTACAAGACAAGCACAAGTGTTTTGTCCGCAGATGTTATATCCTTGCTATCGGCTATACTTTGACTTATCTGGTAATAAATATTAGTAGATCCTAGAGAAGACATATCATGAAGGTTTGGATAACCGCGTGATGTAAATACAATATTTGATGATTGTCGGCTTCTCAGAAGTTTTCAAAGAAATTACTTTAATTTTGGACCCATGAAGATTTCAACATCTGACATAGTTATATATATATATATATATATGGTAGTTTTTTTATAACTGCGTCTTACTGCCTGTTCAGGTTATACACATATGTACTTATTACTATACTAAATTAGAGATGAGGAAGGTTTAATTTAGAGGAAGTGTACCTATATTTGTATGGAGGGAGAGTGAAAAACCATTTTTGAAAACCACCCTTAGTACACCCAATTCGAGATTCAAACCCTGATCTCGTACACTAATGCAGGTACGTTACCTTTAAGTTATCCTCCTCATCTACATCCTCTTTAGAACAAATTGTTATTAATCTTTAGGTTGAATGTACCCATTAGATTAACCATCTGCACTGGTGGGCATGCAGACTAAGGATTCAGTTTTGTCTGGTTTGTAGATTACAGGGGTTTGAATATTGGCCGGGTGTACTTTCGTTTCACGCAAATGGTGGTGCACTTCCTCTAAGATTTGCGTTAAAATTACTTCTTATCACAGGAATATAGTAATAATTTGTATTATTAGTGTATTTAAAATAAGCATTATTAACTACTTAATCTGATGAGGGTTGAATTCAAAAGGACAACTTAGATTGAAGAGGTCAGAAACCTGTGTCTCACAAACTCTTTGAACATGTAAATATGGCCTTTTAATCTTTAGTCCACATGTACGGTAAATGTGTCAGCGGCCACACACCGCTATGTGAATATAGCATTATTTTCAGCGGAAGCCGCCGCAATCACTTATCACTTTAGTTTGTCAGCCAAACAATTCAAGTCTCTCAGCATCTTTAGGCTTAAATACAAAAATTACGGCATACTTATCTGGTGTTGAGACTCTCTTAAGAAGTTTAGAGCTGCAAACATTACAATGATTTATACCTAATATGGTGTTTATTATATTTTTTCAGTTAAATAACTTTTTTTTAAAAATTTTAAAATAAAACACCTTTCCATTTTCCCCTTACCCTATCTTGAGCTGAGAGGACTCTACTGATTTCTTTCCGTGAGAAAAAAAATTCTCTTCACTTAAAAAAAAAAAGTTTGCCAAACCCTGGCTTTAATATACACCTGTATTAGCATGGGAGAGAGTATGGAAAAACTTCAAGGTAAAAATTACATTTTTTATAACATTCATCAGTGTAATGAACCAGTATTTGAACCCTAACCACAAGCTTACCGAGTGCAGAACCAGTTTGACGACTTAAAGCAGTGCTTACAAAATACAGTGTACACCTTCCATTGTGATTGTTCCAGCTCAAAATGTAAATAATATAATATTCCTCATGTGTACCACATTTCCCCAGGAAATCTCCACCGGCTACTACTCAGATAACGAGTCCAAACGGCCACTCGTTGTGATTGGTCGGTCCACGTGGAACGAGAGAGCGGTATTCTTCTTCACGAGTCTCGGGTTCACCACAGGTAAAGCACAACATTAGTTAAATATATTTTGCAAGAATACACCTCGGATATCCACACTATTTGGAATTCGCATTGATTTGGAGCCGACTATTTTTTTCCTCTTCAAAGCGGAATATTCAAACTTTTTAGTCAATGTGCGGCGCCAATTAATAAATATAGTTGGAGGCAGCCTCCAAAAGTACATTCACTAGACCACTCTTTATTTATTTTATCTAATTATTAATTGCTTGCCTTCTAAACAAAACTAGTTTTTCCGATTTCAAAACACACAAGATAGTGTTGTTGTTTTTTAAATTAATTGAATATAAAAGTTTGTGTCACTTATTAGCGCTTTTAAAAATTCAAAAGTTTTATTGCATGGAATTATTAGATGATGCTCAGCGTATATGTTCTCCATTTAACATTAAGACCGTTTGATTGCCTCTTTTATCTGGTGACCAGTTAGACACACCAACCTATCAATTTTTTTAAATTTCAGATCCCTGGTTGGAGGTCTACATGTTAACCACATATATCATGATAAAAAATATTAATTAACAATAAAAATATTATTATTATTATTATTATTATTAGCACCACGTCTTACTACCCATTCGGGTTATACGCACTTACGCTAATGTGTAATGGTAGGGTGATTGTGAGATGAAATGGAGGACCTACAGTTTAACGTGGAATCCGAACCACAGTGGAGGCCTGGCATTCCTCACATTCACAAGATGTCTTGTCAGAGGTGAAGGAAGGATTTGGTAATCAGATAAATCTGTGCCGGGACCGGGGATTGAACCCCGGACCCCCAGCACAGAAGTCTGACACCTTACCCCTAGACCACCAGGTCACCTACTAAAAATATTAGAATATAATTAATTCATAGATATGTAATAATAAAAATAATCTGTAATATATGGTATTCTTCCTGTTGATATATATATATATATATATATATATATATTCATTAATTTTAAATTAGACTGTTTGCTCGGTGTGTTGATTTAATTTGTAAATTGTGTACCGACAACCCCCTCATATAAACCCTTGTTTAAATGTTTACAGTGAAACACACTTAAATTAATTCTTGTTTATTTAGCCACGTGTCTTACTACCCTCAGGCTATACGCGTATGTACTAATTACGCTAATGAGTTAGGGATAAGGAAGGTTGAATTTAGAGAAAGTGTACCCACATTTGTGTGGAGAGGAGTGTAAAAAACATTTTGTAAAAACTACCCTCGGTACACCCGACCAAGATTGGAACCTTGGTCTCCCTGACACTGGCAGTTTAGTCCACCATGAGAGTGACGCCTTAAACCACGTGGCCACCAAAACAGGTTAAATAAAATTAAATACAAACCCATATCTTTAATAAAATAGCCGGAACTAGTAGTCAAACAGTCTAAGGTGTCAGTCTCACAATATAGTGAATTGCCTGTGATGAACAAGTTGGGGTTAAAACCTCGGCTGGATACACTGGACGAAGAGGGAGGGGGGCGTGTTCCATCTCAACCTCAAGCTAATGTGGATGCAGTTTTTCTACGATTACCATCCTCATACATACCCCTTAAAATTAAGCCGTTACTAGCTATGGTGATAATCGTACCAGCTAAATATATAAAAGTCCGACAGGTTAGCTCAGAAGGTAGCGAATTTTCTTACTTAGTTAAGGGTCTTGGGTTCGATCCCTAGCATGGCCGAAAAATTTGTTCATTGGTGAAATGTGGGTTTCCCCTTTCACAGTGATGAATTATCGGCTGGGGGCTGGGTGTTGTGTTTGTTCTATATTTGAGTTAGTTTATAAGTTGTGTGCTGATATATTCAGTCAGTCCAGAAAGTGACATTATTATTATTATTAGCACTGTGTCTTACTACCCGTTCGGGTTATACGCACTTACGCTAATGTGTAATGGTAGGGTGATTGTGAGATGAAATGGAGGACTTAGAGTTTAACGTGGGATCCGAACTACGGTGGAGGCCTGGCATTCCCCACATTCACAAGATGTCTTGTCAGAGGTGAAGGAAGGGTTTGGTAATCAGATAAATCTATGCCGGGACCGAGGATTGAACCCCGGCGCCAGCACAGAAGTCCGACACCTTACCCCTAGACCACCAGGTCACCAAAGTGCACATTAAATAACTGAAGTTAAAAATAAAAACTTAGTTATATGAATTGAATCCAGGTCTTCATGGAGTGTGCTTGTTCCCGATCTTGTGCGAGCTGCATGGAGGTCTGGCGTTTGTACTGTGCACCGCCCTCATGTACCTAGTGCTGGGGACACCCATGGTTCTACTAGAGACTGGACTGGGGCAGCTTGGTCGACTATCCCCCGCTGCCCTTTACCCCAAGATCTCTCCGCTGCTCGCAGGTACAGCAACTGTCGTATGCGAGGAAACGTGACTCTTTCACACGTGTTTGGGGGGGGAGGGAGGGCTGGCAGGGGGATCGGTGGACCTGACGAGAAAAGTTCAATTCTTGAAGTACCAGTCAATTCTTACAAATCATAGCAAGTCGAGATCTTTCTTCTAGAATTATTACTAACCATATCACCATTTTCAGAAATTTCTAAACAAAATTTGTTTAGTAATTTGATTTGAATTAATTATTGATACATTAAACACTATATTAAAAAAAATATAGTATGTCTCAACAAATTGTTGTACTTGCCTACAGCATATTTTCCTTATTCTCTTTATAGTCCTGAAAATAGTTCAGTGTTTGACCCCATAACTCCAGGTTTTTATTCAGTCATGTACCTAGGTTTCTTTTTGTGGTGGGAAGGAGGGGAGCACACCTTTAACCATGCTAAATAAAATTATCATCATAATCATCATCAACAACATTAACTGTTTCCATACTGTGGCCAGGTCGGTTTAGTAAAATGCCTCCATCTTCCTGTGTCCTTCCATCGTTCTGCCTCTTAATTGGCTTCTCTTATTTTCCTTTCACTTGCATACCCATCTCTTACTTGATCTCCCTTGTGTGGTCTTTTCCCTACATACTGTATCTTCATCACTCTACTCGGCATCCTCTCTTTTTCCATCCTCATTACATGGCCATACCATCTAAGCCTTGCTTCCTCTACTATCTCATGTACCTCCACTCTTTACAGGAAAACTTTATTCCTAATCTTGTTTCTCCTTGTGACAGCTAACATGCTCCTCACAAACTTCATTCCCATGGCCTCCACTTCCCTAGTCTCTCTCACACTCACTGTCCATGTTTTGGCTGAATGTTTGACAATGGGTACAAAGTACACCCTGCACTACACTTCCTTACACTCCAAGGACACTTCTTTTCTCCATAGTAGGTCTCTTACACACTTATAAAACAATTCTCCCTGCTGTCCTCTTCTCATTAGATCTCTCTGCTACCACCTCTCGCCTAAAGCATGCTTGTCATCTCGTGTTTCATAAATAAAAAAAACACATCTCATATGATCATTGGCGACCTCGAGAAGAGTCAGATGCAACCTTCAAATAATTCCTCGGACAAATATATGACCCAAGATGACCACTTACATTGCATTTAGCTTGAATATAAATGATAGTTTACAGGATGATAATAGCATGTTTATCTTATTTCCCATGTTTGAACTATAACCAACCACGCCAGTATGCCAAAAGATACCCGAATAAACTGTTTGAACCTGATTTTTTGTTGTTGCAGGTTTGGGTGTGTCAATGTGTTGGAGCTCTATGGTGGTGTCTGTCTCTGAGGCCTGTCTCCTGTCCTGGTCTGTCGTGTACTTCTACAAGTCCGCCGGATGCTCCTTACCCTGGTCACCCCAACGCAACAACTCAGATCGTAAGGGTGCATACAATATACATAATTTAAAAAGTATTTTTTTAATTTTTTTACCATCACGTCTTACTACTTGTTTGGGTTATACACATATGTACTAATTACACTAATGTGCTAGGGATGATAACAGTTGAAATTATAACAAGTGTACCCCACATTTGTGGGGAGAAAGTGAAAACCATTAAGGAAATAACACACTTAGTACACTCGACTATGATTTTAATACCAATTGGGCTGTGATTGGCAGTCCTGTCTCTTGTGAGAGTGACACCTTTAGACCACTCGACCACTGATGCGAGTTTGAACCATTTAATTTGATTTATACGGTACTATTTTGACATTTATGCGTAGTCGGTTTTATTTATTTTATTATAAATAATAAAACATGGCAATAAATAAAAAAAATTGACAGTTTGGAGCCAACACATTTTACAGGATTCAACTCCTGGATAAACAACCAAGTTTAGTAAAAGTATGAAACGTGGATATCTATCCTTGCGCCAACTTTTCAGTACCCAGCACAGAGCAGTACTTCACTGGTGAGATCTTGAACTTGTCCTCTGAGTCGGGCATGTTTGGCGGAGTCCAGCAGCCTCTAGTGTTGGGTCTTACAGTGACGTGGGGGATTGTGATGTTCTCCTTGGCGGCCAGCATCAGGAGCACCGGCAAGGTATGGACAGCGCGCACTAATGTACGTACTTACTTTCTTATTACGAAAAGTAACTAGTTACTATTTTAAAATAACCTTGCAAGCACTTGTATTTTTTAATCTGCCAAAAACTAGATTCATATGATTAGACAACCTCCCATTTAGATCTATCCTCATTGGTACTAACAAGAACTCCCACTTATATTTTGTAATTTTGTTTTTATCAGCTGTGTTACATTACAACACCCTTCACATTCCTGGTGGCAGCCATCTTGTTGATATGCGGCACTGTCCAGTGGACAGATGACGTGACGGAGGCGGTGATGCCCCGCTGGGGGCGACTTGCTGACCCGAGCGTGTGGGTCGCGGCTGGTTGCTACGTGTTCCACTCGTTGAACCTAGGTCTGGGAGGACTGACCACCATTGCTAGTCACAACAAAACCACCACAAACCTGCTCAGGTAGAACAGCAACAATTGAATGCGAATATGTGCAAAGTAAAAATAAATTATTATTATTATTATTATTAGCACCGCGTCTTACTACCCGTTCGGGATATATGCACTTTCGCTAATGTGTAATGGTAGGGTGATTGTGAGATGAAATGGAGGACCTACAGTTTAACGTGGGATCCGAACCACGGTGGAGGCCTGGCATTCCCCACATTCACAAGATGTCTTGTCAGAGGTGAAGGAAGGGTTTGGTACTCAGGTAAATCTGTGCCGGGACCGAGGATTGAACCCCGGCCACCAGCACAGAAGTCTGACACCTTACCCCTAGACCACCAGGTCACCTAAAAATAAATGATGGGTCCATCAAATATTCAAATTGTTTAGGACAACAATATTAAACCTGGGATATGTGTATCCCCAGAGGTATGGGGAGACATCTTAAGGGGGTATGTAACATTTAAAATACATATACTCGCCTCGGTGGCATAGTTAGCTAACACACTGATTTTGTGTTGAGCTGCCAAGGATTGTGGTTCGAATCTCGGTTGGGTGAACTGGAGTTTTTTTTCCTAAATGTTTTTCCACTCTTCCTTCACGCAAATGTGGGTTCATTTCCTCTAAATTTAACCTTCCCAATTCCTAACCCATTAGCGTAATTAGTACTTTGAGAGTATATATAACCTGAATGGTTAATAATATGCAGTGCTAAATATATATTAAAATACATATATTCAATTTATATAATTTTTGTGATGGCGACAGAATAGTCAGGGTTAGATTTAGTGCTAGCCACAGGAGATCTGGAAGTAAGAAGATTTGGGAGTGCCATTTATTTATTTTAGATGTAGATTATAGAATATTACTATGTATTTCAAATCCTCAAATTTTGAACCTAAAGCATTGGTGGTAGTTACAAAGTTTAGTACTAATTAATAACAACAACAATAATAATAAATTATTATTATTTCAAAATCTGCTTTGGTTGACCTCATTGGTATAACTCGCTACTCTTGTGTTGTATTAGACTGCCAATGACAGGGGAAATCGAGGATCAAATCTTGATCTGGTATATTGAGGGTGGTTTGTCCAAAATGGTTTTACACTTTTCCTCTATGCAAATATGGGTTCACTTCCTCTAAATATAACCTTCCTAATCCCTAAAGCCATCAGCATAATAGGTACATAACCATATAAACTGAACGGGTAGTAAGATGCGGTGCAAAAAACTAATTTCAAATCTTTAACATTTTTTTTTTAGTTATTATGATGCTTATTTGTAGTTTAGGCCCTTATGCAAGAACGAGGTTGAAACAGAAGATGGAGCGAAGTAGCTAAGTATATAGGAAATCAACTTAACTTTTACTCCTCTCCAATTTACGTTTCGTTCGTGTATTTCCCCCTCACATTTTTGCCGCTACTGTCGTCCACTGATGTTTTATGGACATGTCATATCTGGTGCTTCACAACTCTACACTCTTGCCCCCCAGGGACGTCGGCTTGGTGAGCGTGTTGCACTTTTCATGGGGTGTGGCCATGTGGCTCATATACGAGTGTCTAAAAGGTGGGCACAACCCTGCTGGGACTCCACCGGGGGAACCGTGGGTTCTCTTTGTCGTCCTGGCTAGAGGTTTCGCCAACTTGCGGCACGGAGTCATCTTCGCCATGCTCGCCTACACCATGGTGTTCATGGCAGGTAAATATCTCACAAGCGAGCTCTATTCGAGATATCCTCTGAACAACGTGATGTACTAAAACCATTAGCAACATTTTTTTATACAGACATTTGAAATAAGGAATAGTTTGGAATTAAGTATGTGATTTATAACTTCTCTGGGATTAGGTTGTAATTAAATGTGTAATTTATGATTCCTTTGGTAATAGATGGGAATTAAGAGTGTTATGTATACATTCACACATTATAACTCCTTAGGGATAGGGCGGGAATTAAATGTGTAATTTAGTTATGTACCTCTTATAATATTAACCTTGTATTGTTCTTAGGGTTAAGCACTCTATTGGGCACTATTCTAACTATCGTGTCATCTCTGCTGGATGTCTTTCCTCGACTACGAACTAACAGGTCTTTGGTGACGGCCGCTGTGTGTTCATTCCTCTTCATAGCGGGACTACCTCTCACCTCACAGGTAGCTAGTTCACGTCAAAATCTACGTGTACAATTTCACTTTATGTGTTTTCTTGATAACCATATTACACATTTTATTGTAAGTTCAAGCATATTTATCAGATGAACTTATGAATTAAGAATCTCGCTACGATTATTTGCTGATGGCATACACACAGCCAATAAAAATCACAAATGTTATCATGTGACTACCATGTGGCAAGTTTGCCAATGAAAACGCAAAAGGATTATTATTATTAGCACCGCGTCTTACTACCCGTTCGGGTTATACAAACTTACGCTAATGTGTAATGGTAGGGTGATTGTGAGATGAAATGGAGGACCTACAGTTTAACGTGCGATCCGAACCACGATGGAGGCCTCTCATTCCACACATTCACAAGATGTGATTAATACACGTCTTGTCAAAGGTGAAGGAAGGGTTTGGCTATCAGATAAATATGTGCCGGGACTGAGGTTCACCTTACCCTTAGACCGCCACAAAAAGACTTTTAGTGTTTTCTGAAATACCATCTGAGGGTAGGATATCTAAATGTGAGATCACTTTGATAATCACACTGAAAACTTAATTATTTATTTATTTTGTCAAAATGAAAATTCTTCCTCAACACTGGGTTGAAATATAGGATATGTCTGGGAAAGTTAGAGCGCCTGGTCACCCTGTTTGACTCACTGTGTTTTTCTGTTTATGAATGTAAGTTTTATAAAACTCATTCAACTGTTAATTTAAGATTAGTGAAAATAAAATGTCTTCCCTCCTTCCCAACACTTACATATTCTCCGCTTTATATGAATTTTCACTAATCTGAACAATCTCAGGTCTCAATTAGTTAAGAACAATAAGGTTCTATTCTATATTCACGATAAATAAAAACTAATCCTGTGGGAAGTTTTGAGATTTTGAATCCGAATCTGGATAAGATTGTATTCGATTAAAAATTTAATATCCAAATACATCCAAGATTTTGATTTGACTTCAAAAGTCAAACATATGAATAATTTAACTTTTTAAAGAAGTATAGTATAGATAGATACTTTGACTTCAATATATACACTTGTGAATCACGTAATATTTAAAATCCAAACAATATTTAATTGGAAATTATTTAAAAATAAATTTAGCCTATGATTAGATTTGAATTAGATAACATGTCATTATAAAATATTTGATTTGGACTTGAATTAGTAAGTAAAGATTTAAATTTTTCTGGAATTGAAAAACGTGGATTCGCAAAGGAATTTAAAAAAAACTAAATAAGGAAAACCTCTTTTCGCTTTATGAGGTAATTGTATTATATTTAGAAGAAGGTATAAGAAAGGTGGATAGAAACATATAAAAGTGGGACGAACACAATATGGCCTTTACAATGAAAAGAAGAACACAGTTCACACTTTACACTGCTGCCAATGGACAAAGAGGTAATGGTAAAATTGATCGGCACCGCCCAATCCCCCGACCTAGGTTTCATTCTATCGGAACTCATCAGGGAGGAGTGTGAAACGCGCAACGCAACGCAACGCAACTTCCTTCTTTTTAATTAAAAAAACTAGAGAAACTTTGTATATGTTGAGATCCCTGTCATCATGAAAAGTGTTTGACTCTTTGAGTAGGTTCCCACCAGTCGCTATAATCCCGCCTTGTTCCAGTCTGGTCTCCATTATTACCTTCTGCTGACCCACTACTCTGTGAGCTGGCCGCTGTTACTGCACGCTCTTTGTACGTCCCTTGTGGTGATATATTGCTACGGTCACCAACGCTTCATCGCGGATCTTGCGTCCCCCACACAGGCCCGGCTGCAAGACTCTGTCGTCTGTCACATGACTGTCCTCTTCACCTCCGTCGTGCCTGTGCTGCTCATGGTAAATGTTGTTAGGTAGTACCGGGAAATATTTGTTTCAGAACTGCCCTTTTTTAAAATTAGTAATAATAATAATAATAATAATAATAATTAGCACCGCGTCTTACTACCCGTTTGGGTTATACACTTTACGTACTAATTACTCTAATGAATTAGGAATTGGGAAGGTTGAATTAGAGGAAGTGAACCCGCATTTGCGTGGAGGTAGAGTGGAAAACCATTTAGGAAAAACCACCCCCAGTTCACCCGACCGAGATTCGAACCTCGATCTCCCCGTCCTCAGCAGTCGAAAAAATTAGTAACATTATATTATATATGTTTTAGCAACGCGTCTTACTACTCGTTCAGGTTATACTCTTATGTACTAATTAAACTTATGTTTTTAGGGATTAGGAAGGTTATATTTATAGGAAATGTACCCGCATTTACATGGGGGAGAGGGAAAAACCATTTAATAAAAACCACCCCCAGTACTCCCGACTGGGATTTGAACCTCGATCTCATCATCAGCAGTTTATTCCACTGCAATAGTAGCGCGTTGGAATATGCGACTACCGAAGCGGGTGATTTAAAAAAATATACATTTATTCAATTTTAGCTCTTAGATTAATTATAAGTTGAATTTCAGTGATATCAGGTTGAGCCATTAAAAGATCGCCTTATAATTTAAATTTGATGTGAGACTTTCTTTTTAAAGTTTTTTCTTCTTATAATGCAATGAATTTGTGCATGTGCATAACCATGACTCAACTTTGACTAAAGATGTGTGTTAGAGGGATGGAAATATGACAAAACAAGAAATGAGATGACTATGTTCTATTTTGATTATTTTAAATAAAAGTTGCATATTTTTGTATGAATAGGTAAAAAATTCCAGAAATTTGATGAAAATCCCCTGACATTTACCTGTTTTCAAGGCCACTGGACAACCCTGCTAAAAGCTACTCCAAGTTGGTTTCCTGTAGAAAACCTAACTCTAATATTTATACTAGAAAATGTAACTTACTAAAGACTTTTTCTTTAATCAGCATTCCTTACATTGGGGGCTTTCGCTCCCAACAAGCTACTGGTTTGGTTATAATATGTTTAGTCGGATTATGAAATTGAATTAAAGGGTTAATATTGGCACATTTAAACTCTTGTTATGATAAGCTAGAAACTTTTTTTTTTTAGAATATTCCAATTACTAGCGATGAGCAAATCTCTAATTTTTGAAAACTATAAATTTTCAAACCTGACGAAAATTCGCTTAAAACGCCTGGGATCTCCTGATTAGAGCAGACACAAAACCATTCATGAATCTCCGATTGAAGTTCCTGACCAAGAATGAAACATACATCTTTAGACACCCTAAGATCTTAAATTTAGTGTTCATAGTCATTAAACGTCGATCTCGGTGTTCTTTGAGTCAAGTGCTTGCCTCAAGACCCAATGTCCGTGGGTTCAAACCCAGCCAAAGTTAACTAATTATTCTTGAGGGAAAAATCCATAGCACAACTTTCTTCGGAGAGGAAGAAAATACGTCGGTCCCAGGTCGATTGTGGCAAGTAAAAGAAACCAGGAAAGTATTGGAAGATGCAGGGAATTTCCCAGCAAAATCGGTAGGCTCTTTCCCGCTCGCTCATAGACATACGATGTTGAAGGAAATGAGAAACCAGCACACTTTTTAAACTTCCATAATACATGGATTTCTACCAGATGGTGTGGGTTGCACTAACCAGCCCAAGGGCTGAGTGCATGCCCAGTGCTGGATGAATAAAAATCATATCAACCTTCGGGTTGTTGACTTAAGAATAAGTCACTCAGTGCACTCATTAGCAACCAAATTGAATTCTAAAGCAATAATATTTCACTTACTTCTGACCCAAATGGGATTCAAAACAAAGTTCTTAAGAGTTTTTGATCTTTACCTGTAACAAATAACGTTTTAGCTGTTAATCCACACTTAAGTGGAGTTATGAAGTTCAAACTGCCGTTGATTTTATCAGGTGCTACTGACGAGCAGCTTGTACCACCTGGGCACCTCTACCAACGCTAGTTCGTATCCTGAGGGAGCCAGACTATGCGCCAACCTGCTGGCGGCACTGCCGATCCTATGTCTACCTTTTGGAGCCCTTTACAAATTCTTCCAATTCACTCGTCGACAAAACTATCTCCAGGTATTTGCGGAATAATATTGACTATAACTATACATTATAATATTGACTATAATTATTGAATCTAGGGCTGTGCGAAGTCCACTTTTCAATTCGAAGCAAACTCGAATCAAATATATTGAATATTCTCGAAACCAAATGAAATTCAAATTTTTTTGATAGTTGATTAAATAATATATTGTGGCTATTTAAATTACTTATAAAATGTTTTATTGCACAATTGTTTGTAATATTTAGTTTTAATCTGAGAAATGAAGTTATCACAGCATGTAATTCAGTTACTTCAATTTTTTCCATATGAATTTTAATTTGCAATGTAGTAAACAGCTCTGAATGACAATAATTGAACATAAATTGAGAATTTTAGCTGTCAATATTTTTATTAGTGAAGCTTCGAAGCCGGTATTTTATTTTCAAAGTGAACTCAAAGCTGGTGTTTGTTTCCTAGTCAAATCAAGGTTTCGCACACCCCTAGTTGAATCTTTTATTTTATGAATCAAAATCTTTATTTTATCTTCGAAACCCAAATCATGAATTTGAATCGGAATTAAAAAAAGAAAATTAGCTTAAGAGGAAATATAGATATAACACGATAGAAAATATAAATAGTAACTAAATGTCAACAGTCATTATAACATTTATATATTCAGTTAAGTGTTAAATTAATGGTTTAGGTTTTGGTTGTTAAGTTTTTATTAAAGCTATGTTGGGACTCCTTAGCTCAGTTGGTAGTATGTCTGTCTACTTAGCTAATAGTCCCGGCATAGTAAAATATATTAATCCCTACATTGTGTTAAATATTATATCTCCACAGCAATTCAATTCCTCAATTAATAGACCTGATGTGGATTAATGTGATTTTTCCAACAAACATGAACATTTTTTTTATGTGTTGTCTTATATTCAGGTAAAATATACGGTATTTATATTTCCTACATCTACTTAAGAATGTTTATTTTAAGATTCAAATTTGAGTTTTAAATTCTATTCATTTCTGTATATTTTCAAAAATGTTTCTTAAAGACCTTATCACTCGAATTATGTTTAAACTATATTTGAATCTTAATGCAAGACCCTAAGAAGACTAGACCAATTTTTGAAAATATGTTAGAGATCACACTATTGTTTGCCGTTGCAACGAGTAAATAATAAATTAATTTGAACACAGAGTTTAACAAGACTTGTGAAACCGGAAGAAAAATGGGCGGCGCAGGTTTTAAAAGCCAGTTCCTCCGAGCACCAAGAGAAGACCACCATGACGATGCCCATCTTTATCACCGAGAACAGAGACTTTTACCACCAAGCGTTTGGCAACGGGAACAATAATCTACGTTACTACACCAACAGGAACGTTCACATGACTTTGCAGCATCATTCTCTCAATTTTTAAAGGTAACTTTGTAAATAGTTTAAATCGCAATGTCCTATTCTTGTGTCGAGGTGTCATATTTCAACTATATTTTGTAGGCCTTTGTTGGGTTGTTAATACACCGGCAGTTTTTTTTTTTTTTGTGTTTGGAAGATG